>SEYY01000863.1:0-77962 GCA_009176605.1 Armadillidium nasatum
AAAGGAGGAAGAAGTTGCTCCATCTACAAGTGCCGAAATGGAACGATCTGAGAGAAAACTAGACAAGAGTAAGCAAAGAGAAGGAGTAAACCCAAAGGAAGGGAGCTAGGAGAGGAACGACGCATGCCATACCCTATTAAAAGCCTTGGATATGTCAAGCGCCACCACACAAGACTCCCCGAAGTCCCTAAGGGCAGAAGACCATAAATCAATAAGATAGGAAAGTATGTCACCAGTTGACCTCGAGCGTCGAAAGCCATACTGGTGATCTGAGAGAAGAGAATGAACTCCAAATGATCCAGGAAATGAGAGTTGAGAAGAGTTTCAAAAATTTTAGATAGAACACAAGTGAGAGCTATAGGTCGATAGTTAGAAGGGTCAGAGCGACTACCTTTTTTCGGGATCGGCTGAACAAATGCACGCTTCCAGCATTGAGGAAAAGTATTAGTATTAAGGCATAGAGAGTAGAGCTGAACGAGGACAGGCCCTAACTTGGAAGCACACTCCCTCAGAACACGAGGGGGAATGCCATCCGGGCCACTGGCCTTCCTGACGTTCATAGATTTCAGGATCCCATGCACCCGATCATGAGTAATTACAGGTAGAAACATGGGACACCTGAGAGGAGAATTAGTAGGAGGAGGGATGCCAGAATCGAGCAGGGTGGAATTAGATGAAAAAAGTAGGCCGAAGAGATTAGAAGGAAGTATTAGCTACAGCTACAGAACTATCAGAGCGAATAAGAGGAGGAAAGGCAGATTTACAGAAGTTGTTAGAGATATTTTTGACAAGAGGCCAGAAATATTTATCAATAGGAGAGCCATGGAGGTCAACGTACTTCCTTTGTATGAAAGTACGCTTAGTCCGTCGAAGAACATCCCTGCACCGATTCCGAGCTGAATGAAAATTAGCAAGAGTGATAGGAGAAGGAGAGTTTTTCCATTCACGATAAACACTGTCTCTCATCCGATGGGCAAGAGAACAGTTGTCATCGAACCATGGATTTTGAGGAGAAAAAAATTTAGTTGAAGATGGAATGAATCTGCCCATCCTGTCAAGGATTACGGCCCCTACCTTTTCAGCAGAGACAGAAGCGTCCCCCGAGACAAAGCAAAATTCACTCCAATGATAGTTAGCAAAGAAGCGCGCATTGCCCCCCAATTAGCCCGATTAAAGTGCCAGAAAGTACGTTTAGGGCATGGTGGAGCTGTTGGAGAGAAAGCATTATAACTAAGAGCTATAAGATTATGGTCAGAGTTACCAATAGGAGGGAAAATGGTTTATTTATATCTAGAAGGAGTAGTGGTGAAGCATAAATCAAGTGTATTCAAGAATTGGTTAGGACGATCTGGAATGTGTGTGGGTTCCCTAATCAACTGCTCCAGATCGTTGAGAATGCTGAATGATTTGGCCTCCCTCCCACCTGTATCAGTATGAGAGGAACCCAACCACTCAGTGTGGTGTACGTTGAAATCCCATAAATAGAGGACTTCAGCATTTGGATGAAAAGTTACAGTCTCGTGTGTAGTAGTAAGATATAGAAAAAAATGGAGTCTTTTCCATTAGGGGAGAAGTAGCAGAAACACAAGATAATTGTAGTAGTAGGAAGACAGATTTTAAGCCATAAAACATCAAAATTAGGAGATTCTAGATTTACGAAACGTGTCACAGGAGTGTTAATGTTAATATAGGCACAGACTCCACCGTTTAGTCGGAAATTGTGAAAAAAGTTGTAGTTAGAGACACTAAGATTGCTAGAGAAAGAATCCCTGTCCAGCTAGGTCTCAGACAGAAGCAAAAGGTTAGAACGAGAGGTAGTGAGGTGGTGTTCAACAGACGCGAGATTAGATCGAAGGCCACGAACGTTAGCAAAAGTGATAGAAAGCCCCCGTGTAAACCTAACCCCACGACCACAAGGTATCTATGATACCTTGTGGAAAAATGTGTCGAGTAGAAAGATGGAGGAATTGAGTTTTTGAAGCATTGAAAACGACCATGTTTTCTTGGCGACAATTTGAAATACGAGAAAGATCAGAGGTCAGTTGCCCCAAGGCCTTCCTTCTTGAATCTGTCAACTGCTGTTGGGAGGGACGCTTTCAAATTGAAAGGAGCAATAAAGATTGGAGTCATCGGCATATGAATGTATAGGAGACGAAATAATAGAGAGAAGGTTATTGATGAAAATTAGAAAGAGAGTTGTAGAAAGGACAGATCCTTGAAGAACACCACTATTTATAGATTTATAGGAAGAACGGTTGCCGTCTACAACAGCTGTTACTGAATGACCGAAAGGAAATTATTGAGAATGTCACAGAGAGAAAGATAGATTCCGAAGAAGGGAAGTTTGGAAATCAAAGCTTTGTGCCAGACTCTATCGAAATTTTTCGTTATGTCTAGCGCCACAGCGAAAGATTCACCGAAACCCCGAAGAGCGGAAAACCAAGTCAGAAAGATAGTGAAAGAAGATCACCAGTAGAATGTTCTTTACGAAAGCCATACTGGCGATCAGAGATGAGATTTGAAGAATTGAGATATTTCCAAATCTTCCTGTTAAGCATAGATTCGAAAATTTGGAAAGAACGGAGGTTAAAGATATTGGACTGTAGCTGGAGGGTTGAGAAGGGTCTCCCTTCTTCGGCACAGGTTGAATGAGCTCACGTTTCCAGCAAGAAGGGAAGGTCGAAGTAGAAAGACAAAGACGAAATAGTTTACCAAGGCAAGGTGCAAGCTCGGAATCACAAGTTTTGAGAACTGCAGGTGGAATACCATCAAGACCATACGCCTTCTTAGTGTTAAGTTGAGAGAGAACAGAAATGTCATTTTTATAAGAATTTTTCAATGTTAGGCATAAATGAGTTGAAGGTGGTTGAAGGAGTAGTAATAGCTCCGTAATCGTCTAAGGTAGAGTTATAGGGAAAAATATGAGCGAAGAGTTCAGCTTTAGTAGAAGGTAAAATGCCAGTTGTGCCATCGAAGAGATTATATGAGGGAAAGAGGAAAAAGCAAAGTTAGAGTTAACAATTTTTGCAAAATGCCAGAAAGGTCGAAAGGAAGAAGAGCCAGGAAGATTATTGCCTCCCTCCCACCTGTATCAGTATGAAAGGAACCCAATGGCGGAAAAAAAGAGCTTATGGTATCTCGAAGCATAGATTTTGCACGTTTCCGGGATAAAATATAAATTGAATGAGTTTGAGGAGTTTGAAGTCGACGGTAATCTCTGAAGGCAGCGTCCCTACGGCTGATAGCACGAGAACAAGTAGAGTTAAACCAAGGTTTGTTAGGTTTAGTATAAGGAAAAGAATATGTAATGTACCCCTCTATGCCAGTGAGAATCACCTCGGTTATGCTCTCAGCACACTTGTTGGGACCCCTCCCACGAAAACAATAATCATTCCATGGGAAATCAGAGAAGTACAACCGAAAGTCAGACCAGTTAGCAGCACCGAAGTGCCAGAAACGTCTTCGGCGGGGGCCGTTCTTGCTGAAGATTTGAAGAGACAGAACAAGATACAGAGATAAGAATGTGATCGGATGAACTCAGAGAAGGAAAGAATTTGACAGTATAAGGAGAATGATAAAGAAAAGGAAAAGATCAAGTTTTTTGGGTTCATCACCAAGACGGTCAGGGATATGGCTAGGGAGTTGCACCAGCTGCTCAAGGTTGTTTTTAAAAGCTGGTAGGCGAGTTCACCGGCTGGATCATGAGAACTAGATGAAAGCCATTGGCGGTGGTGAACATTGAAATCACCTAAAACGATGATTTCGGAGAAGTTAGAAGAAAACAGAATGTGCTCTATTTTAGAGTTTAAAGAGTCGAAGAATTTTAGATATTCAGTAGAATTAGGAGATAAATAAACACAACAAATAAATTTAGTAGTAGAATTGCAAGATGTCTTTAGCCATAAAGTAGAAATTTCAGGAGACTAAATTAGAGACACGAGAGCAAATAACATTGTTGCGCACATATGCGCAACAACCGCCTTTGGCTGAAAATTGAGGATAGAGACAGTAGGAAGTAACAGAATAAGGTTTGCCGTCAGTACACTGAAGCACCTGAGTTTCGGTTAGAAACAAGAGATTAGATTGTGTTCGACAAAGGAGAAATTAGAAAAAAGACCGCGAATGTTATAGAAATTAATGAAAAAAGAAAATTGTGCACCGCGGCAAGCCAGAAGCCGAGTCATGGCTGCACCATCCCCATCATCGAAGGCCGCCAACTCCCAAGTGATGATAGGTTGAGGGGCATTCTTTGAATGCCGCCCCTCGAAGCATCTCCGAGGCTGCTCGGATTTTTGCAATTTTTTTGTTTTGTTTTAAATAGGTAATGTAAGAGTAAGCGCTTGTAAATATATGGGAACATTTGAAGAAATCGAGTGGAGAGGTAGTGGTATCATAGACACTCCAGTATGAGGCGAAGGTACACTAGAGACTCTCTGAGAAGGTGAAACGCGAAAAGGATCGAACCAAAGGGCAACTGAGTGAAACGGAAATGTCTAGCCCATCCTATCACTCCGCGGGATATGCCCAATGGTGGGTACTTCCATCGCTTCGGACGGCGCTACGTCTCTCTCTACGTCTCTCTCTCTCTCTCTCTCTCTCTCTCTCTCTCTCTCTCTCTCTCTCTCTCTCTCTCTCTCTCTCTCTCTTCTCTCTCTCTCTCTCTCTCTCTCTCTCTCTCTCTCTCTCTCTCTCTCCTCTCTCTCTCTCTCTCTCTCTCTCTCTCTCTCTCTCTCTCTCTCTCTCTTCTCTCTCTCTCTCTCTCTCTCTCTCTCTCTCTCTCTCTCTCTCTCTCTCTCTCTCTCTCTCTCTCTCTCTCTCTCTCTCTCTCTCTCTCTCTTCTCTCTCTCTCTCTCTCTCTCTCTCTCTCTCTCTCTCTCTCTCTCTCTCTCTCTCTCTCTCAAATAAAAATAAATAAAAAAATTTAAAGGACTAAAACTAATCATTAAAAGTGGAAAACATGTTAGTGTAAACATTTCAACTCTCGCGTAATAACAAATCAGCTCCAATCGGATTTTTAGAAATTTATTATAAGAAAATAAAAATATTAATAATAAAACTTAATATAAAAAATGAAACCTCATATAATGTACTTTATTATAATAAAAGAAATCTATAAAAATAAAATATATTATATATAATAATAATTTAGTGAAAACGCCTTTTGTGTAATCTGTTAAAAGGTCTTTTGGTCTTAAATTTTAAACGCCCCCTTAAACCTTAAGCTAAATAAATATTATATAACTACTAAAGAAATATTATTATTTCTCTTAAACTTTTCAACATATAAAAAATAAGTCCATAACTTTCTTAATAATTTAAAAGTTATTTGTTAATTTACGGGATACTAAACTATTCGTTATTTTATAACATTTTAATCAGATATCTTAACTTCTAGGAATCATAATAAAATAACTGGACATTATAATATGGTGTTTAAGCTCTTAAATGATGCATTATATATATACAAATATATGCGTCAGTATACATTCAAATAAAAATATATTTAACTAATAAAAATTATCGTTCAAAGACTGTCAAAACAAGATCATTTTCCTCAAATATTCCTCCGACAAACTTTGTTTACCAAATGTGTCTTCAAACGTTTTTTTCAGATAATATATAATTATTTAAACCTTCTGCACACCCCCTACGCCAGATTTTATGTTCTCTAAAAAAATGTTTGCATTTTAAACCTGGCCTCCGATTTAAATCTAACCTTAAAAATAATTAAATGTAAAAGAAAAATCTCTCTCTGTTCTCTCTCTCTCTCTTCTCTCTCTCTCTGTCTCTCTCTCTCTCTCTCTCTCTCTCTGTCTCTCTCTCTCTCTCTCTCTCTGCCTCTCTCTCTCTGTCTCTCTCTCTGTCTCTCTGTCTCTCTCTCTCTCTCTCTCTCTCTCTCTCTCTCTCTCTCTCTCTCTCTCTCTCTCTCTCTCTCTCTCTCTCTCTCTCTCTCTCTCTCTCTCTCTCTCTCTCTCTCTCTCTCTCTCTCTCTCTCTCTCTTCTCTCTCTCTCTCTCTCTCTCTCTCTCTCTCTCTCTCTCTCTCTCTCTCTCTCTCTCTCTCTCTCTCTCTCTCTCTCTCTCTCTCTCTCTCTCTCTCTTCTCTCTCTCTTCTCTCTCTCTCTCTCTCTCTCTCTCTCTCTCTCTCTCTCTCTCTCTCTCTCTCTCTCTCTCTCTCTCTCTCTCTCTCTCTCTCTCTCTCTCTCTCTCTCTCTCTCTCTATCTCTCTCTCTCTCTCTCTCTCTCTCTCTCTCTCTCTCTCTCTCTCTCTCTCTCTCTCTCTCTCTCTCTCTCTCTCTCTCTCTCTCTCTCTCTCTCTCTCTCTCTCTCTCTCTCTCTCTCTCTCTCTCTCTCTCTCCTCTCTCTCTCTCTCTCTCTCTCTCTCTCTCTCTCTCTCTCTCTCTCTCTCTCTCTCTCTCTCTCTCTCTCTCTCTCTCTCTCTCTCTCTCTCTCTCTCTCTCTCTCTCGTCAATAAACTTAATGATTACCTTAACTCTTAACTTAACTCTAACTATGTACAAAATTTTAACTCTTTCTATTGTAGATACAAATGTCATATCCTTTTTCTTCCTTCTTCCCTCAAATATTCCTCCTTAATAAATGCGCAATATTCACAATATTCACCCTTTCTTCTATGTTGTTAATCTTACTGTGTTAGGAATGGAGCAAAAATACACTATATATAATATAGCATAAAACTTAAATGGAAAAATATATATAAAAACCTTTACCTTCTCTCAGGACAATTTCCTGGAGTTCAAAAATATTCATTAAATCTCTTTATTTTCATTTTATCTCATTTCAATTCCGATGTTATTTTTAATTTCATCTTTGTCTCTGAGTAGTGTCGAGTATGCGCATACTCTACGACTAGTCACTTGACGGCCCAACAACGAAGATTTCCTTAAAAATTCTTCATTTGAAATTTAATTCAGCAGAGAAAGCGAATAAAAAAAACATTTTATTCTCCGTGAGACACATCCAACAATATCAACAGCTGTGAACAACAATATTCAATACTAAATTCTCATTTTTAATAACCAAGATTCATCAACTATTTTCAACATTTTATAACTATAAAACAATATAAATGAAACCAAAATATATTATAACTCTCTCATAAATATAAATGAATTAATATATCTCTCATTCCTTAACACCATTTTACCCATCTTCTTAAAAACAACCAATAAACTTGATTAACAATATCATTAATAAAAACCCGATCACATTTCGTGCTCTGTATTACATAGGTCGCCTGGGTAATTCACTCGAATCGATCACCGGACCTCTAGAGCGCAAATTATACGTATTTTGTTGAGGAATAACTCTGCTGTTATCATTATTGTTATTATTATTATTATTTCTATAAATTGGAAAAGAGTCCAAATCTTCTTCCGAATCAGAATCAGAATTCTCTCTATCTGCCAGTGTATCATTTCTTCCTATATTTGGTGGGTTTTCTGTCTCATCATAAAAATCGTGTGTCAGTTCGGGTAATTTACAAATTTTTAATCTGTTTATGTGAACCTTCTCTGTTCTCTTGTGCCTGTCATAAAGCGTTTTTATGGTATAGTTCACGGGAGAATATTTCTCGACGATTCTATATGGTCCCAGATACCTCGGTTTCAACTTACTTCCCTTCTTACACCTATAACTATCTTTAAGCCAAACGAAATCACCTACTTCCATTTCTCTAAAATTATGGTCTTTATAATACTCTTTCCTTTTGTTTTGTTTATTCAAGCTAAATTCTTGTGCTTTCTCATAAGCATCTTTAATTTTGTTTCTCATCTCTTCCTTCACATTTCTCCCAATGTAATCATATGCCTCTTCTGTCTTTATTATATCTGAAAGAGGGAGAATAGCATCTCTTCCGAAAAACAAGTAAAAAGGAATTTTGTTTATGCTAGTGTGGTAGGATGTGTTTAACGCTAAAGTTACAAAGGATAGGTAGTCCTCCCATTGATTTAAAGAGGAGTGTTCTAATGCTGAAATGAGTGCTTTCTTAATGTTTCTATGGGATCTCTCAATATAACTATTACTTTGAGGATGGAAACTTGTGGTATAATGAATTTTTGTTTTAAATAAATCACAAACCTCTTTAAACAATTGTGAATGGAACTGAGTTCCGTTATCAACAGTTACGTGTAAGGGAATGGAAAATTTATTAATATAATCAATAAGACATTCTACTATAGTTTCTTTTCTTATATTGGGAATGGGGTATGTCGGTAAAAATCTGGAGAAATGATCAATAACTGAGAATATGTATTTGTTTCCTTTCTCTGTCTCCGGGAGTGGTCCAACTAAATCTATGCCTAAATGAACTCCTGGGGCTATTGGTGTGTTATATGTCTGTAGGGGAGCTTTAATAGTGTTATAAGGTGAAATCTTTTGGCAAACCAAACAGCCTCTACAATACTCTTTTAAGTCTTGTTTCATATTCGGCCAATAAAATAATTCTTCTGCTCTATATAATGTTTTAATATACCCTGCATGGAAATTTAGATTTGAGTTATTATATATATTCATCGCAGCTTGCTTAAGGGTATGGGGAATAACTAATGTCTCTAAATAAGGTCTTTGGTGTCTATTTTCCGAAATAAAATATAAGCAACCTTCATTCATCATAAAACAAGACAGATTTACATCTTTGGGAGTTCTTTCGAAATTCTTTCTTTCAAAATAATTTATTATTCTTCTCCACTCTATATCTCTTAACTGCTCTTTCCTCACATTTTCTGCACTCAAAACTACAGAGGGATTTATTTCTTCGGAACTATTTATAGCCTGGATACTTCTGCTTAAAGCATCAGGAATTACATGATTTTTGCCAGCTTTGAATTGTATGTCAAAATTAAATTCGGTCAATAACAGAGCCCAACGCGCTATTCTGGGGGTTGCGGGTTTGAATTTAAATAAATACCTTAAGGGCTGATGATCAGATATAATTGTGAACTTGTGCTCATAAAGATAGTAATCGAAATGTTTAACAGACTTTACTATGGCCAATGCTTCGCTTTCAGTAACACTGTACCTGGTTTCCTGGGGAGTTAATTTACGAGAAAAATAAGCTACTGGGCGATCGATCTCATCTATCTCTTGCGTTAAAACTGCACCTATAGCCTGGTCTGACACGTCTTTATGTAATTTAAAAGGGTTTTTAAAGTTAGGATGAACGAGTATCGGGGAGGTAGATAATAACTTTTAATTTATTGAAATCCTCATTCTCGAAATCCGACCATATAAATTTTGCATACTTCTTCGTCAAGTTTGTAAGGGGAGCGCAAATTCCGGAGAAATCTTTAATGAATTTTCGATAATATCCAGCCATGCCTAAAAATCTCCTTACACCCTTCTCAGAGTACATGTAAGATGAGCATAGCAGTTAAGTCTGGGGTCTGAGAGTTGGACAGAGAAAGGATGAGACTGTGTAGAACGTATGCGACGAGAGAGTTCAGAAGAGCAGTGTCCGTTGTAATAACGATAGTAAAGATAGAATGAAGCAACAATTCGACGGGCAGAAAGAGATTGAAGAGAGTTAGTAAGAGCAGGAGAGTTGTTGAGACGAAAAGCCCTAGACTCCACCTTCTCAAGGAGAGCTGTATGAGTGGAGCCACTCCAGATGTGCGACGCATACTCTATACAAGGACGAACAACACCCCTATACAGAGCAAGCAACTGGGATGGCGTGAAGTAATTCTAAAAGCGCCTCAGAACACCCAACCTCTTAGAAGCTTCTTTAGAAAGAGAAGTAATGTGATCTTTCCAAGAAAGATCACGAGAAAAGGATACTCCAAGAATATTAAAAACAGAAGAAGGTTCGAGTTGTGTGTTTTCGAAGAAGATATCATAGTTGTGTAGAAGATTGTGTCGAGTGGATAGATGGAGGATCTGAGTTTTTGAGGCATTGAGAACAACCATGTTTTCTCTGCCCCAATTTGAAATACGTGAAAGATCCGAGGTTAGTTGCTCCAAGGCTACCTTCTCAAGTGTATCAACTGCTGTTGGGTGGGACGTTTTCCAAACTGGAAGGAATAATGAAGGGTGAAGTCATCAGCATAGGAGTGGAGAGGAGATGAGGTAATAGAGAGAAGGTCATTAATGAAAAGCAGAAAAAGTGTTGGGGATAGAACAGAACTCTGAGGAACACCACTATTAATAGATTTAAAGGAAGAACGGTGGAATTCTATAACAGCTGCTATAGAACGACCGGAAAGGAAATTAGAGAGAAGATCACAGAGAGAAGGATAGATTCCGAAAGAGGGACGATTAGAAATCAAAGCTTTGTGTCAGACTCTATCGAAGGCTTTCGATATGTCCAGTGCCACAGCAAAAGATTCACCGAAATGCCGAAGAACGGAGGACCAAGAGTCAGAGAGAAGGGAAAGAAGATCACCAGTAGATTGTTTCTTACGAAAGCCACACTGGCGATCTGAGATAAGATTAGAAGAATTGAGATGTTTCCAAATCTTCCTGTTAAGGATAGATTCGAAAACTTTAGAGAGAACGGAGGTCAAAGAAATAGGATGGTAGTTGAAGGGTTGAGGTGGGTCCCCTTTCTTCGGCACAGTCTGAATGAGCGCACGTTTCCAGCAAGAAGGGAAGGTTGAAGTAGAGAGACAAAGACTAAAAAGTTTACCGAGGAAGGGTGGAAGCTCGGAAACAGAAGTTTTGAGAACCACAGGAGGAATACCATCGGGACCATACACCTTCTTAGTATTAAGCTTAGATAGAGCAGAAATGACTTCTTTAGAAGAAATTCTAATTTTAGGCATAATTGAGTTAGAAGGGGTTGAAGGAGGAGGAATAGCTTCGGAATCGTCAAAGGTTTGATATATATATATATATATATATATATATATATATATATATATATATATATATATATATATATATATATATATATATATATATATATATATATATATATATATATATATATATATATGACAAAATTAGGGTGTTACAGAGTTAAAAAAAAATTTTCACCTGCAAACTGTTGTCCAGACTGCCTTCTTCTTTCTGCCTATCCTATACCACCTCACTTACCGGACAATCAAGTGTAACCTAACTCCCACTACAGCCCCCAGGGAAACTATATCACTAAGCGCTCAGGGACACAGACCCCTAGACACTATAATAAGATAAAAGGCCCCCTTGCTAACCGATAGGAAATGTATAGGCAATTTCTTCCTCTTCTTTTTTCTCTGAACTAAAAATATTCTTTTCTTTCTTAGAGTTGTTCAACCCTATATGTTTACTTAATTCTAAATATATATTATATATATTATAATAATAATATATATTATATATATTATATGTCTATATATATATATATATATATATATATATATATATATATATATATATATATATATATATATATATATATATATATATATATATATATATATATATATATATACACATAAAGAGCAAAATTAAGCACCATTTACATTTATTAGTTGGGAGGTCCGACGATATATACCGATATAATATTATATATATATATATATATATATAATATATATATATATATATATATATATATATATATATATATATATATATATATATATATATATATATATATATATATATATATATATATATATATATATATATATATACTATTCCATTTATAAATTAGAAATTAATGTGAATTTTAAGGAATATTTGGCAAACTTATCCAGATATCCAGCCAGAAATTAAAAACTGAAATATCTAATATTCAGTTTTTAAAACTTGTCTGATATCCATTATCTGGCAAATTCACGAAACGGCCCATTCTAAATTATATATATATATATATATATATATATATATATATATATATATATATATATATATATATATATATATATATATATATAATATATATATATATATATATATATAGGAACCGACCGGGGCTGGAATTTGGCCGGGGCCGGGGCCGGGGTCACCCAAATTTGGCCGGGGCCGGGGTTATGGCCGGGGTTTCCTAAAATTTGTAAAGAGGTCAAAAGCACTGAAATTTTAGGTTAAGAAAATTAGATATAAGGTTTATTTAATTGTAAGGAAGGAGTAGAATAGCCAACATTCACTTAAATTAATGATTATATGCATTTTCTCTAAAAAAAAAAAAAAATCAGAAAATTACAGTTTTGTATAGTTAAAGTTTAAAAAAAGTACAAAAATTAAAAAAAAAATTATTCTAATTCATAATAGTGATTTAACACGTTTACCTAGGTAAGACCCAAAGGTAAAGTTTGAAAAAATGTAAGATATAAAATTATCAATTTAACCTGTATTTATACATATCATTGTTATTTTATTGCTATGTATCAAACTTGTATCATTTAGCTGCATTATTTAAAAATTATTATTTTGTTTATACTTTCAGTCAATATGGCTAAAAGATCAGCTTCTGCAGTATTTGAATACTTTACAATGTTTCAGGATAGGCTCGAAATAGCTAAATGTAACATCTGCAGTCAGAAAATTAGAAGAGAACCTCCGGGTGCTACAAGTAAAAAAAATTTCAACCAAATCTTTTTGGAGTATCTAAAATCAAAACACAAAGATGAACATTCACTAGCAGAAAAGGAGCGGTCAAAAGAAACAGAAAAGAAAAAAAATCTTAATTTTCTTATATTTTGTTTGAAATTTTTTGTTATTATTTGAATGATTGAGCTGAAATTTTCAAAATATGTGAATTTTTTCACGAAGTTCTGAGTTGATTTCGAGCATTTTTTTGAGTCTATAACGGTTTGAAACTTATTTGGACCCAAAGTTGAAAAAAATGAATAACTGGGTCAAACCACTGGTCCACATGAGCTGAAAATTTAACTGAATACCTTTGCCCCAATTTCTTGCATTGGTGGGAATAGATTTTTGATATCACGTCTAGAAAATTTTTTTTTGCAAAAATCGTACCCTTCTGGAGGAAAAAAATTATTTAAAAAAAAAAATGCTATACCTACTTTTTTTTTATTTGTGAATATTGTTTAGAAGAGGAACAGGGCAACAATTTTTATTTAGTGCATTTTTAAATGCCCTTTGTTTGAAGCGAGATATAGCCTCTCAAACTTTGGGAATTTTTGAAATTTGGCCAAAAATGGACCTTTTTGAAGGCTATATCTCAAAACCAACGAATCTCATCGAATAAAGTACATAGAGGAATTTGTAGCCCCACCCCTCCTCTATACACACCAAAAATAGGAAATGTTATAGTTGTATTTTTAAAAAAATTTTTTTTTTTTTTTTTTTTTTTTTTTTTTTTTTTTAAAAAATTTTTTTTTCTATAGTTGGTCAGTTTTTGGCTTATAACATTTTTTCTATAACTCTGGGAACAAAAGTCTATTAGAGGCTTTTGTAGCCCATAAAATTTTGAATAAATAGTCCAACTTTCAGCTCATTATAAAAAGTGGTTTGGCACCACCATTCTATTGAAAAAAAAAAAAAAAAAAAAAAAAAAAAAAAAATTTTTTTTAACCGTAATAGACTCGGAAAAACGCTAGAAATGGACTTTTCTTACCGGTAAAAAATCTATATACACTGAAAGTTTCAGCAGAATCGGCTGAAAATTAAAAAAAAAAAAATTTTTTTTTGTATAATTTGCCATTTTAACCCCGGCCGGCAACCCCGGTTTTCCCTGATTTTTAGCCGGGGCCGGGGTCAGTAAAAATGGCCGGGGTTGGCCGGGGCCGGGGCCCCGGTCGGTTCCTATATATATATATATATATATATATATATATATATATATATATATATATATATATATATATATATATATATAATATATATATATATATTATAAATAGGATAGCAAATACTGTGTGTAAAAGCATAATAATTTGATCACATTATGAAGCACATAAATTAATGTAAAAATCATGAGAATAAGTTTAATGAATATATTTAATGAACCTCTACGTTTCAGCATAAATTTGCCATCATCAGGAGGCTGTAGAAAAAATAAAAATAAAATATATATATATAAATATGCATTATATAAATCATGAGATACATACAAAATAAATATAAAAATAAGTATAAGATAAAAAAAAAAAAAAAAAATTTGAATGTTAGTTATGTTATACATGGCATTGGGCAACTAGATAAATTTCAATAATTAAGGTCCAGGTGAAGGAAAATAAGTAATTATAGTGAACATGATAACAAATAACAAATAACAATAACACAATAACAAATATAAAGACAAAAAAAAAAATTAAAATTTTAATTTAAATTTAAAATAACACGAGTTGGCAAAGGGAGTAATTTTGATATGAACACTTTACGAACCAAGAACAAAATGAAACACAGTTACTATATGATGAAAGAAGGTAACCAAGTTGAAGAGAAACACATACACGAACACACTCGCACCATAACATGGGCGCACGGGACACACATACATAACAAACAACTCCAGGAGTTGTTTGTTATGTCACTATAATTACTTATTTTCCTTCACCTGGACCTTATTAATTATTGAAACTTATCTAGTTGCCCAATGCCATGGATAACAAAACTAACATTCAATTTTTTTTTTTTTTTTATCTTATACTTATTTTTATATTTATTTTTTATGTATCTCATGATTTATATAATATATATATATATATATATATTATATATATATATATATATATATATATATATATATATATATATATATATATATATATATTATATATATATATATATATATATATATATATAATATATATATATATATTATATATATTATTTTATTTTATATTTTTATTTTTTCTACAGCCTCCTGATGATGGCAAATTTATGGTGAAACGTAGAGGTTCATTAAATATATTCATTAAACTTATTCTCATGATTTTTTTCATTAATTTATGTGCTTCATAATGTGATCAAATTATTATGCTTTTACACACAGTATTTGCTATCCTATTTATAATAAAAATTAAGCTTAAAAGAAGCGACTCATAATTATATATATATATATATATATATATATATATATATATATATATATATATATATATATATATATATATATATATATATATATATATATATATATATATATATATATATATATATATATATATATATTACTTACTTTTTTACCCCTTGGACCTTCCTCACTGGAAGGACCACACTGCCTTTAGGAAATCCGCAAAGGCCGACGGCCGTGTCCAAAGGTCTCTCATAGGTGATTTGATGGAAGGGTTTTGTGTTGTGTAAGGGAGGGACATCTCAGAAGGAGATGTTCTGTTGTGTCTGGTTCTTGCATACATCTTTGACATATTGGGGATAGTTTGTTTTGCATATGAATCTATGTTTTTATGCTTGTAGATTAGGGTGGTGGCATGACCTTAATCTGGATAGAGTAATTTATGTTTTGTGTGGTAATGTGTTTTGTGTATTTGCTATGTTGGGGGGTTGTTCATTGAGAAGATGATTTGGTTTTCGGGTGTTGAGATAATTTTGTGTTATGATGGTGTGTATGTGTTTGATTAGTGGTGTGTTGTTTGCAGTAGGTGGAATGGTTCTGAATATGTTACTGTAGAATGGGGCTGGGGATGATGAAGGTAATTTTAGACGGTGTCTTGTGTGGTCTTGTAGAGTATAGTGACAGGGGTGTTTGTGTAGAATTGGGTATCATGTCAAGGTGAATACGGATCGGGATTTTTTTTGTTTCTTCGTGTAAATGCTGAATTGGAGTGGTTCTAGTGCAACCTGTGATAATTCAAAGAGCTGTATTATGGTTTTTTTGTAACTTCTCTATGTTTGAGGGTGAGGTGGCAGGGTACCAGGCTGGAGATGCGTAATTAAGTGTAGGTCTGATGAACTGTTTGTATGCTATGATGAGGGTGGTTAGTTCGTTACTGAAATTGTTATGTGAGTGTTCGAATGATGTTTAATTTCCTGTTTGCAGTGTTGGTTATGTTTTCTATGTGTTTTGAGAAGGTGAAGTGTGTGTCAAATGTGAGGCCTAGGATCTTTGGAAATTTGTTTAAAGGAATGAGGGTATTATTTAGCTTTACATGGGGGTGGAGGGAAGATTGGTGTATGTCGGTAGTAATTAGAGTAATTGAGGATTTTTCTGGGGAGGCTGTCATTCTGTTTGATTTTAGCCAAGTTTCCAGTTGTTGGATGTATGATTGAGTGAGTGTGGTGACTGTGGGTATGGAGGGGTTTTGTATTGTGATGGATATATCGTCAGCATATGTTATTAGTTTTATGTCTGGTGTTTGTGGGGTGGGTAGGTCTGCTGTGTACAGGTTAAATAATAGATTGGATAGGATGGCTCCCTGTGGGACACCATTTCTTAGTTTTACTGTTTTTGAAAGATGGTTTTTGTTGGAGACTTGAGCTGTACGATCGGAGAGAAGGTTGGAAATCCATTTTTTATAATTGTTGGGTATGGGTGAATATAGGATTTTTTGTATGAGGTTATCTTTAGGGACTGTATCAAATGCTTTGTTGATGTCGATGGCAATGAGTATGGTCCTGTTTGATGGTTTTTTGTGGTGAGGGTAGTGGTGGTTGAGTGGGATTTCCTGAATCCGTGTTGAAATTGTGGGGTTTGCATGAGTGGTTGGATTTTTGAATGAATGAGTTTTTCTAAGAGTTTGCATAGTGTTGATAGGAGAGAGATCAGGCGGTATGAAGATGGGAGGTTTGGGTCTTTCCTGGGTTTTAGTTTGGGGGTAATTATTGCCTTCTTCCATATTGTGGGGATGAAGTATATATATATATATTTCTGTGAGAAACATAATTCTATGTTTGTAATGTAAACAAGACCAATGGCCTTGTATGAAGATCTAAAATAAAATGAAGATCGAAAATTTGATGAAGATCTAAAATCAAATGAAGATCGAAAATTAGATGAAGATCGAAAATCAAATGAAGATCGAAAATTTGATGAAGATCGAAAATTGGATGAAGATCGAAAATTGGATGAAAATCTAGAATCAAATGAAGATCGAAAATCAATTGAAGATCGAAAATTTGATGAAGATCGAAAATTGCATGAAGATCGAAAATTTGATGAAGATCGAAAATTGCATGAAGATCGAAAATTTGATGAAGATCGAAAATCAAATGAAGATCGAAAATTTGATGAAGATCGAAAATTGGATTAAGATCAAAAATTTGATGAAGATCTAAAATCAAATGATATATATATATATATATATATATATATATATATATATATAATATATATATATATATATATATATATATATATATATATATATATATATATATATATATATATATATATATATATATAATATATATATAATATATATATATATATATATATATATATATATATATATATATATATATATATATATATATATATATATATATATATATATATATATATATATATATATATATATATATATATATATATATATATATATATATATATAAACGCTTATGTTTATGCTGAAAGAATATTATATATATATATATATATATATATATATATAATATATATATTATATATATATATATATATATATATATATATATATATATATATATATATATATATATATATATATATATATATATATAATATATATAATATTATATTATTTTTTATATTATTATATATATATATATATATATATATATATATATATATATATATATATATATATATATATATATATATATATATATATATATATATATATATATATATATATATATATATATATATATATATATATTATATATAATATATTTATATATATTATATATATATATATATTATATATAATATATATATATATATATATATATATATATATATATTATATATATATATATATATATATATATATATATATATATATATATATATATATATATATATATATATATATATATATATATATATATATATATATATATATATAATATACATTTAAAATATACATTTTTTTTTTGTTAAGCAACTTAATATTGGTTTTGCTAAATGGCATAATCCCATGTTATAATGAACGGACTAAAAAAAATGGAAAGAATAATTATTATATATAGATAAGTTAATAAATTTTTTAATGCCTATCTTCATTTATTCAACATGAATAGCCGAAGAAATTTCAGTTCAGTTACATAGAATTGTATTGAAAAACTATGTAAATTGGAATACAGTATTCTAGACATCATATACTTTAGTAATGTGAAAATTTGTTTTCACAATTAAGAATTTTTTTTTACCGGATATCTAGTCAGATTGTACTAATATCTGGCTGGGTTCTGAAAAAAGGCTTCATTCTACATTTTTGACAGCTGTATTCCAAATTTAACGCCTAAATAAGCTGAATTAATTCATTTAAAAATAATTTAATTTGATGTCAAGGTCACTCTTAAAGCCTTTGAACAAGTTGTTTGTTTGCTTTGGCCATAGGTTTATAGTCATTTCCCTCACCGTACTTAGAGAGTCATTTCCCTCACCGTACTTAGAGAGCCTCCGATCCAATACCAAATGATGCGTCTGTTTGATTGGACCAACAACACAGCACAGAACTTTTAGGCCACAAATGAATAACTTTATTTTATTTATTTCAGGTTCAAGATCATTTATGTGGGGTAAGCGATTCCGAGGATGAACCTGTAACTAAATGTCGCCGAATTTCAGCACCTTCAAATTCTTTTGATTTACCTCATAATAAACTTTATTCGTCTGGCTGGTCAGACTACGAGTATAGTTCATCCGAAACTGGATCATATATAGAGGTAATTTATATACAGTATAACATACAGAAATATGCAGTAGTATTTTATGATTTATTTTTATGGATAAATTAAATTTGAAATCGATATGAATTTTCTTAAGATTAGTATATACTGATTATTTCACTTTTTAGGATGATTATGTCATGACAAATTCTGATGTTGATGAAAAAAAGCCAACATTTTCTAATAAGAATAATTTTTCACATAAAAATAATGAACAATTGTCAACGTGTCAAATGAATGAGGTAACAAAAGACTCCAAAACAGTTAGTGAGATGAATTCATATGTCGTCTGTAATTCTGCTAAATTTGCTGTAGAAACTGAAAATAATAATAATGAAAACACCAGTGATAATAGTAATTGCAATTACAACTCTATTAAAACAGTAAATGAAAATTCTAGCAATTTGTTAGTAGTTTCAAAACCTGCAGAAATAACCAATGAAGCCCCTAATTGCGGAGTATTTGATTACAAGCATGATTCTGATTCAGAAAATAACATAAATGGTGGATTAACCTCCACCTTAAACAGGAATAATGAAGCCGAATATTTCTTTGATAAAACTAAGAGCAGCAAAGTCTTTAAATTTTCTTGTAAAAAATTAATAAACAAAGAAGTCTATGAAGATGAAGAAGAGGAACAGAAAGATTTGCAGAAAATTATTGATTCTGCAGTTCTTGATCATGACTGGCTTGATGGGAACATTACATTTACTGATTCTGATGAGAGTGTCGATGAAAAAACTGAACCTTTACCTATTGACGATAAAACTGTATTTGAGGGTAGTAAAGCAAAGAGATTAATATTGAATACAGAATCTATAGCTTGTGACAAGAAATTCATTCATCAGCTGGTTAAAGATGCAGAAAATTTAGTAAGGGAACCCATTAAATCCCATGGATTTATTACTCAAAAACATTACGTTCAACCTTCTGAAAAACTTATTGAAGGCAAGCAGTGCCAAATAAACAACTGGCTAAACAGTCAGTGTACTATTTCAAGATCAGTTATCCAACTTGATTCCCAAAACAACAATAATATGCAAGATTCATGTGATGCCTCAGGTGAGCTAACTACCGGAGAAAGTGACTTTGAAAGTAAGGAATCAGATTATGAAGGTTGTGATACTTCATTAGCTACCGAAAAGGGCAATGACGAAATATTGCATTGTGCTTCCAATGCTTCTTCAGCAACAGAATTCCATTTTGATGGATTCAAACCAAAGGTAATACTTAAAATTTTTTTTTTTTTCTAAGTTAAAAGAATGTATCTGGTTGAATAGTTCGTTGAGATATGGTATACAATTTTTGTCTTGTCTCCATATATATATATATATATATATATATATATATATATATATATATATATATATATATATATATATATATATATATATATATATATATATATATATATATATATATATATATATATATATATATATATATATATATATATATATATATATATATATATATATATATATATATATATATATATATAACAACCCACTCCACACTCATGAAACTCCAACCAATCCCATTACACAAACCCCATTAACTCCCAAACAACACATCAACCTACTGGCCACACACTTCGCTAAGCAAAGTAGCTTACCTACCCACCCACAAAACAGGAAAATAATAAGAAAACTGAAAAAGCTACGCAACAACCAAAACAACTTAAACGTCATCACACCCACAAACACTCAAAACACCATTAAAACTATCAAAAACTCTCCAGCAACAGGACCAGACAACATATCAAATATTCACCTAAAACACCTATCCAACCACACAATCACATACATAACCTCCATCTTCAACAAATCCATCCAACTCAACTATATCCCCCCCCAATGGAAAAAAGCATTAATCATCCCTAAACTAAAACCTGGCAAAGACCCTTCAAACCCCTCCTCCTACCGCCCAATCTCCCTTTTATCCACCATCTCAAAACTTCTTGAAAAACTAATCCTAAATTCTATCCTTCAATTCATCCCACAACAAAACTTCCAACACGGGTTCAAACCCAACCACTCCACCACCACTGCTCTTACCAACGTCATCCAACCTATAATAAACGGACTAAACCATAAACCTTATCACAAAACTATACTAATAGCAATTGACATAAACAAAGCCTTCGATACTGTCCCGAAACATAATCTTATCCATAAAATCCTCCAATCCAACATCCCAACAAACACTAAGAAATGGCTAACCAACTTCCTATCAGGAAGAACCGCCCAAATACAACAAAACGGCCATAAATCACGTACCATCAACTTAAGAAACGGAGTTCCGCAAGGAGCCATACTCTCCCCCACTCTATTCAACCTGTACACAGCAGACCTCCCTCAACCCCAAACAACTTTCACCCGCATAATATCATACGCCGACGACTTAACTATTACCACCACTCACAAAAACCTCACCACCGCAACATTTCTCACACAAGACTACATAACACAACTCCAAACTTGGCTAGTAGAAAACAGGATGACGGCATCCCCAAACAAATCCTCCATAACCCTTATAACAACAGACAAACACATATCCAACACCCACCCACAAGTCCTACTAAACAACACCCCCATACCCCTCAACAAAACCCCAAAAATTCTCGGCCTAACATTTGACACTCACCTCACTTTCTCCAAGCACATTCAAAATACCACATCAGCCGCAACCAGAAAACTCAACATCCTCATAACAGTGGCCAACACAGACATAAACAACAACATACAAACCTCAATTGTTATCTACAAGCAATTTATACGCCCCACCATTAACTACGCCTCCCCTGTCTGGCACCCTCTGCTCTCCGACCAAAACTTAACGACACTCCAAATAACGCAAAATAAAGCCCTTCGCACCATCACCGGCTGCACACGCACAACCCCTCAACAACACCTACATAACGAAACCAAGATACTACCTATAAGGAATCACCTCGAAATGATAGGCACCCAATTTTACGCAAAAACACGTCTACCCACTCACCCATGTCACAATACTCTCCTACAACCTACCCCACAGAGACTAACACAGCCTCCATCGTCCACCGGCGCCTTTTACAAACAGATCCTAAATCACTTTCCCCCTCCTCCCCCCAATACCACAACAACCAAACATATACACACTCAACTAACACATTCATATATGATCAACAGACCTCCAAACAGCATCCTTAACGAAGCCCCTCCCGAAATAAACACCGACTCCAACAACCTCCCAAGACACTTACAAATCTCACTAGCAAGATTGAGATGCGGGCACCACCCAAACTTACAACATTACAAACACAATTTCAATTTAAACCAGGCAACATCTTCCACCTGTACCAGATGCAAAAGGACCCCGGAGACCGTAAAACACTTTCTTTTAGACTGTCCCTCCAACTGTCGCCCCAAAATCTTCTGGGGCATCACTTCTTTGGAAGATCTCTGGACGAGACCGACTGCGGCGGGAGGCTTCATTAGCGAAGTGTGGCCGCCTCAGCAGGGGGTGGTCAGGGGGTGAGAAGGTAAAAAAAAAAAATAATATATATATATATATATATATATATATATATATATATATATATATATATATATATATATATATATATATATATATATATATATATATATATATATATTAGAGGTGGACCGGATAGTAATTTTTTACTATCCGCGGATGCGGATGCGGTTGCGGATATTCAATTGCGGATATCCGCAGATGAGGATGCGGATGCGGATAGTTTAATTTTTTAGGAGTTTTTGCCATAGATTCTTGGAATTTTAAATATAATATCCAGAATCTATGTTACCAGGGTGTGGGACGGGGACCCAACTCTTGAACACTCCACCAACCTCTTTTCCCCAACCTCCACCCATTTGGAAAAAGGTTATATATATTTATATATATATATATATATATATATATATATATATATATATATATATATATATATATATATATATATATATATATATATATATATATATATATATATATATATATATATATATATAGCCTGTAATTCAGTATTACCTTCACACTTCACAGTTTCACATATTCCATTTGAAGTTAATAATTGGTAAGTTATTTTTTAGAAATAAAAGCTTTTGGGCTCTTTCAGGTGAAAGTTTGGTTCGCTTTTCTTCGTAAATTAGGCCTTCTCCACTGGAAAGACGCTCACTAGCAACACTAGTTGAAGGACATGCTAAATAAGTCCTTGCCAGCTCAGCAAGAAAAGGGAAACTTTTGCAATTATCTCTCCACCAAACCAGTTGGTCTTTATCTGCCTCCAAACGTGGGAGTTTCAGATAATTTTCAATAATCGATATTGAATCCTTTGACACTTCTGACTGTGATTCTTCATCGCTGCTGGAAGCTAGAAGATCTTTCATTGATTTAGCAATGCTTAAGCTAACAGATTTTGTTTCTTTTGTATCTGACAGCTTTTGCTTTTTCTTGAAAGGCGTTATTTTAGCTGTTTCTATCATCTCATCGCATAAGCATCCTAATTTGATTTTAACATTCTGAGAAACAAGTGGTTTAAAAAATTTTGTTTTGTACCTAGGATTCTAAAAAGGTTGCAATTGTATAAGCATTATCATTTTCCAGGTTTTCAAATCTGTCGTTCATCTCCTTCATTAATATTTCAGTCATCCTTGAAACTCCCTTAGACTTAACAACATTTGTTAACACAACTTTCAATGTTGAAACAAGTGGTATCACATTTGACAAACATGATTCAGCTGAACTTATAGTCTTTGTTAATTCTTCAAAAGGCTTAAGGATATTAATACAATTATTTTTAAAATGTCATTTTCGTCAGCTGTTAGAGGCTTTATTTTGTGCTGCTTGAAGCATAAAGGCAAATGGCCTCATTAATTTCGCTCATCCTCTCAAGCATATGCAAACTACTATTCCAGCGTGTTTGAATATCTTGCATGACAGAAAGTGGACGAACATTTAATCTTGTTTGTATTTTCTTCAGCTCATTTTGGGCTACAACGGAGTGATTGAAATGCGTAGCAATTAACCTACATTTGGTTATTAAATCGGATACACATTTTTGACTCATAATGGAATTTTTAACTACTATCTGAGTTTGGTGTGCAAAGCAATCTACATTTTTCACTCTTGCCAGAGAAAGTGCTTTTTTTATATTTGTGCCCGAATCCCTGACTACCCAGTGCACTTCATTTAATGAAATCTTCCATTTTGTCAGCATCTTTTCAAATACAGTTTCAAGATAGTCGCCTGTATGGCGCTCAGAAAGAGGTTCTGCATTCAATAAAAAGTTTTGCCTTTGAAAGTTTTTATCGATTGCATGATACGTAATTTTTTACTATCCGCGCATGCGGATGCGGTTGCGGATATCCAATTGCGGATATCCGCGGATGCGGATATTGGAAAAATGATGCGGATATCCGCAGTTGCGGATGCGGATATCCGGTCCACCTCTAATATATATATATATATATATATATATATATATATATATATATATATATATATATATATATATATATATATATATATATATATATATATATATATATATATATATATATAATTTTTTTTTTCATACATACAAACTTTTCCACAATTGTGGGGTGATGTCGACCATAAACCACAATCATTCCTAATAATCATAAATTTGCCACTCTTTTTCCAATCACTACTATCTTCCTTCAACCGCACACCCTCCTCCCAGCTCAATCCTCTGTCCCTCGATAACTCCTTGACCACGCTCATCCAACCTCCTTTCAGTTTCCCCCTTCCTCTTATACTCATCATTTCTGAAACAAACACCTTTTTAGCTAATCTCTCCCCATTCATCCTACAAACATGTCCAAACCACCTCAGCATGCTCTGTTCAGCTCTCCCAACCAAACTCCTTCTCCAACCACACATCTCCCTTATTCTAACATTCCTAACTCTCTCTCTTTTACTTATACCACACACCACTCTCCACTCTCAGACCCTTCATTTCGAAAACCTTTACCATTTTTCTTTTCCTCTCATTCAAACTCCAAACCTCGCTACCATAGATAACTACCGGTTCACAGCAACCCTCGAAGATTTTCAAATTCACCTCTGTGGACAACCTTCCTCTGTTACAAATATCCATCAAACCCTCTAGCACTTTCTCTCCTTCTCATATTCTATGCCCTACTTCATCGTCCACACTACCATCACTTCCCAAAAAATTCACCCACAGGTATTTAAATGAGTTAGCCCACTCCAATCTCTCCCTCCCTCCCTCTTTTTATCTGCAAATCACCCCCCCCCACCTATATCCCTTCCCCTCTCCTTACATGTTTGATACATAACAATAAAATAACAATGATATGTATAAATACAAAAATACATGTTATATTGATTATATATCTTGCATTTATTCAAACTTTAACTTGGAGTATTACCTAAGAAATCTGTTGAATCAGAAAAAACAAAATTTTAAATTTTTGTACTTTTTTTAAAACTTTTATTATACAAAATCTGTAATTTTCTGAAAATTTTTCGGAGAAAATGCATATAATCAGTAATTTAAATAAATGTTGGCTACTTTACTCCTTCCTTATAATTAAATAAGCCTGCATTAAATTTATATCTAATATTCTTAACATAAAATTTCAGTGCTTTTGACCTCTTTACAAATTTTAGGTAACCCCGATCAGAGCCCCAGCCCCGGCAAAATTTGCGCTATATATATATATTAGTGATGGATCGGATGTCATATTTTCCAATTTGCGGATGCGGATGTTGAATTTTCGAAAGTGCGGACGCGGATGGAAAGTGCGGATGCGGATGCGGATGCGGATTTTGAATTTTCGAAAAGTGCGGATGCGGATGTTAATTTTGATGAGGATGCGGATGCGAATGTTAATATATATATATATATATATATATATATATATATATATATATATATATATATATATATATATATATATATATATATATATATATATATATATTATATATATCACTATCACCTTTCCCACTTTCGTGAGGTGGTGCCCGTCACAATTCCCTTACAAACATAACTATTCTTACCTTTCAACGCTTTCACCACCTCCCTCCATCTCTGTCTCCACAAATCTTCTGCCCTCGTCTAAACTCAAATTCCTTCCATCAAAATCACTCTCACTCCATCCATCCATCTCCACTTCGGCCTTCCCCTCTTCCTACCCTTCCCCTATCTACATCGGATCTACGTACCTTGCCAACCATTCTGTTCTCTTTCATTCTTCACATATGTCCAAACCATTTTAGCACATCCTCCTCCTCTCTATCAATTACACCCTTCTTCCATTTACACATCTCCCTTATTCTTTCATTTCTAATCTTATCAATCCTTCTCAATTTATATATCGCTCTCAAATCTTTCATCTCAAAGATATTGAAACTTTTTCTCGACCGAGCACTTATCGTCTATGTTTCACACACATACAATACAGAAGGTGAGCACATACATTCAAACATTCTTATCTTTATTTCTTTCGAAATTTTTCCTTTCTTCCATACTTTTCTTAGGCCCCCCAATACTTTCATTCCTTCTACCACTCTGTTCTTTATTCCTTTTTCCGTCCGAACCTTACCTTCCACCAACATTACTAGATATTTGAATTCATTCACCTCCTCGAGTTTCCATTCACACACTTCTACAAACCAATTCCTCCCTCCACATTTCCTCATCCCCACCTCCAATCCTCATAACTTTATTCTTCGCTGGATTGAATTTCAATCTGTGTTTGCACATTTCTCTTCAAACTCTCTCACAAGTATTCTCATCTTTTCTCCAGATTCTGCCACCAACACATGCCGCATCATCTGCAAAAAGTAAAACATTCACTTCACATTCACCCTCCATATTTCTCAACGTAATACTTTTCCCTTCTCTCTCCATTTTTCTAAGTAAACCATTCATCAACAGATTAAATAACATGGAGATATTACACACCCCTGTCTCAATACCACTCATATGCTAAACCAATCCGATAGTTCTCTCTTCACCCTCACTCTTGATCTACAATTCGCATATATATATATATATATATATATATATATATATATATATATATATATATATATATATATATATATATATATATATATATATATATATATATATATATATATATATATATATATATTAGTGATGGATCGGATGTCATATTTTCCAATTTGAGGATGCGGATGCGGATGTCGAATTTTGGAGAAGAAATGCGGATGCGGATGTTGAATTTTCGAAAGTGCGGAAGCGGATGCGGATGTTGAATTTTCGAAAGTGCGGATGCGGATGCGGATGTTGAATTTTCGAAATGCGGATGCGGATGTGGAAAGTGCTGATGTTGATTTTTGTGCGGATGCTCCGCATCCTCGCATGCGGATGCGGATGCCATCACTAATATATATATATATATATATATATATATATATATATATATATATATATATATATATATATATATATATATATATATATATATATATATATATATATATATGGGTAAGGGGGGCCGTTTGGAGTGGGGGATAGGAATGTAAATGTGGAGATTTTAGTTGAAGTATGCATGGGAAAAAGATTAATAATAGGTACTACTTGGTATAATAAGTTGTGTCACAAGTTAACTTGGGTTAGTGGGGTAAATGGCGAAAGGGGCCTAATAGATTATATATGTATTAAGAAAAATATAAGAGATGTGTTGCTAGATGTGAATGTGCTTAGAGGGGGATCTAAAGGAATTTCGAACCTTTATTTGTTGCCTGCAAGAATTAGAGTGAGGGGAGGCTGGAGGAAGATGGGGAATGTAAAGAGAGGAGTGAAGATTGTGAGAGTGAAAAGATTAGAGGAGATGGAAGTGGAAGAACAGTTTAGAAGAGAGCTAAATTTAAGTTGGGAAGAGGTGAGAGAGAGTATGATTGGGGAAGGTTTAGGGAGAGTATGGAAGAAGTGCGAGAAATGTGTGTGGGATGAGGAGGATGGTAGGAAAGAGTAAAAAAAAGGGAAGTGAGTGGTGGTGTGAGGACGTGAAAATTGCAGTAAACGAAAAGATGTTATTATAAAATTTCTGGGTACAACAAGATTGGAAGGTTTGCAAGAATAAGAGGATAGTAAAGAGGGAAGTAAGAAGGGCAAAGGAAAGAGCGGATGAGAACTGGAGTAATAAGGTAATGGAAGGATTTAGAGAAAGAAGGAAGCTGTTCTGAAAGGAGGTGAATAAGGTAAGAAATAAGGGGCAGGTAATGAGAGAAGGGGAAAGATCACATTACCTCTCTTTCCAAACAAGCTTCTAAGATGTTAGGTGCTCTGAGGCGCCTTCACTATTTCTTCACTCCACCCCAGTTGCTTGTTCTCTCAAGGAGTGTTGTTCGCTCCTGTATGAAGTACGTCTAACACATCTGGGGTGGTTCCACTCATAAAGCTCTCCTTGAGAAGGTGAAGTCTATGGATTTTCGTCTCATCAACACTCCTGTTCTCACTAATTCTCTCCAGTCTCTTTCTGCCTGCCGAATTGTTACGTCACTCACTCTATACTATCGTTATTACAATGGACATTGATCTTCTGATTTCTACCGTCACATATCTTCTCCATTGAGACGAGCTCGTGTGCTCGTCTTTCTACACAGTCTAATCCTTTCTCTATCCAACTCTCTGGCCCCAGACTTAACCGCTATGCTCAGTCTTACATGTACTTTACTGGTAAAGTCTGGAACACACTCCCTTCATCTATTTTCCTGACTTCCTATGACTTACACACCTTCAAACGTCGTGTATCAGGTCGCGTCAGCCTTTAATATAACCAGATTTCTGACTTCCCTCCTAACTTTGGTGGAAATTTTAGTAGGCCACTGCCCTTTGCGCACCAGAGGTGAGGGAAAAAAGAAAAAGGGAACAGACATTGAAATAATACAGGTAGAAGGTGAAGTTGGGGGAAATACTTTAACAGGCTGCTAAATGTGAGTGAGGCGAGGAGTGAAGATTAAGTGACAGAGGGGAAAAAGGGAAGAAATGATAAAAAGTTGAGGGGGAGATTTCGGTAAAAGAAATATGTAAAGCACTGAGGAAAGTGAAGAGGGGTAAATCGTCTGGTTTGGATGAGATGATGTTGGAAGGGGGGAGGGTGTAATAAAATGGTTGGCAAGATTGTTTAATTTATGTTGGGTATTAGGAAGGTTCCTCAAGATTGACAAGATGGGTGTAGGGTCCCTTTATATAAAGGAAAGAGTGATAAATTTGAATGAGGGAATTTTAGGGGGATTAGTTTGCTGAGCGTAGTGGGGAAAATATATGGTAGAATTTTAATGTGAAGGATAGGGATGAATGGGTTGATAGGTGAGGAACAAAGGAACAATGGGGATTTAGGGAAGGCAGTGGGTGTATGGATCAAGTTTTCACTTTAAGAATGATCGAAGAGAAAAGAAGAGATAAATAGAAGGATTTGTATATGTGTTTTATGGATATGGACAAAGCTTATGATAGGGTGGATGGAAGTAAACTGTGGGAGATTCTGAGTGATTATGAAATTGAGGGGAAGGATATGGAGGGTATAAGGGGATTTTATAGGAATAACAGGGCATGTGTGAAGTAATAGAATGGAAACGGAATTTTTTATGTAAATAATGGGTTAGGCAGGGTTGTGTAATGTCTCTGGGGTTGTTTAACTTACTTATTGACAAAGAGATGAGATTGATGGTTAGAGAAGGTAGAGAGGTGAGAGTGAGAGAACAAAAAGAAGTATGGGACGTGAATGTGTTATTGTATGCAGATGATGATGTCCTTCTGGCGGAGTCACAAGAGGATTTGAAGGTTTTGGTGGAGAAATTTGTAAAAGGTTGTTCGAGTTGGGCTTAAGAGTGAATGGGGGCAAGAGTAAAATACTATGGATGAAAAATGAGGATTAATTAGCTACATTATTTCAAAATTCTTATTTTGTTTATACTTTCTGTCACTATGGCTAAAAAGATCAGCCTCAGCAATATGGAAAGACTTTGCAATGTTTCTTGATAGGCTCGAAGTAGCTAAATGCAGCATGATCAGTCAGGAAATTAGAAGAGGATCTCCGGTTAGCCCAAGTAAAAAATTTTCAACTAAATCATTGTGGGGCATCCAAAATCAAAACACAAAGATGAACATTCACTAGCAGAAAATGAGCGGTCAAAAGAAAAGGAAAATAAAATATTGAAAAAATAAGAAAAAAATCATAATTTTCTTATATTTTCTTTGATTTAATCAACCATTAATAAGTATAATTTGCCATTTTTAACCCCGGCAGGAAAACCCCAGTTGTCCCTGATTTTTTAGCCGGGGCTGGAGCCCTGGTTGGTCTATATATATATATATATATATATATATATATATATATATATATATATATATATATATATATATATATATATATATATATATATATATATATATATATATATATATATATATATATATATATATATATATATCTCCTCCGGTGGGCAAAGGCTGGAGGCCTACCAGATTCCACCGGAGCTGGAAAAATCCTATCTTGACCAAAAGAGTACAACATGTCCAGATACACTGCGTTTGAAAGTATGCAAGTCAAAGGAAGTGGGCAAAACAGACAAAGGGAGTGTGTTACAGACTTTACCAGTATAGTATATGTATGATTGAGCATTGCGGTGAAGTCTGGGGCTGGAGAGTTGGACAGAAAAAGGATGAGACTGTGCAGAAAGGCATGTCGCACAAGCTCATCTCAATGGAGAAGGTATGCGACGAGAGAGTTCAGAAGAGCAGTGTCAGTTGTAATAGCGATAGTAAAGAGAGAGTGACGCAACAATTGGGCGGACAGAAAGAGATTGGAGAGAGTTAGTAAGAGCAGGAGAGTTAATGAGACGAAAAGCCCTAGGCTCCACCTTCACAAAGAGAGAGCTGTATGAGTGGAACCACCCCAGATGTGTGAAGTATACTCCATACGGGGGCCAACAACACACCTATGGAAAGCAAGCAACTGGAGCGACGTGAAGTAATTATGAAGGCGCCTCAGAATACCCAACCTCCTAGAAGCTTGTTTAGAAAGAGAAGTAATGTGATATTTCCAAGAAAGGTCACGAGAATAAGATTTGCCAAGAATATTAAGAACATATGAAGGTTTGAGTTGTGTGTTTTTGAAGAAATCATAGCTGTGTGGAAGAGTGTGTTAAGTGGAAAGATGGAGGAACTGAGTTTTTGAGGCATTGAAAACAACCATGTTTTCTCTACCTCAATTTGAAATACATGAAAGATCAGAGGTTATTTGTTCCAAGGCTTCCCTTCTCGAGTCTATCAACTGCTATTTGGAGCGATGTCTTTCAAACTGAAAGGAGTAATAAAGGGTGGAGTCATCAACTTAGGAGTGGATAGGAGGTGAGGAAATAGAAAATCATTAATGAAAAGCAGAAAAAGTGTTGGGGATAGGACAGAACCTTTAGGAACCCTATTAATAGATTTAAAGGAGGAACGGTGGCCGTCTACAACATCTGCTATTGAAAGACCAAAAGGAAATTAGAGAGATCACAGAGAGAAGGATAGATACCGAAAGAGGGAAGTTTAGCAATCAAAGTTTTATGCCAGACTCTATCGAAGGCTTTTCGAAATGTCAATCGCGATAGCAAAGGATTTACTGAAATGCCGAAGAGCAGAGGACCAAGAGTCAGAGAGAAGGGAAAGAAGATCACTAGCAAAGAGTTTCTTACGAAAGCCATACTGGGGATTAAAGATAAGATTAGAAGAATTGAGATGTTTCCAAATCTTCCTGTTAAGGATAGATTCGAAAACGTTAGAGAGAGAACGGAGGTCAAAGAAATTCGACGGTAGTTGAAGGGTTGAGGGGGTCCCCCTTCTTCACAAATGCTGGATGAGCGCACGTTTGCAGCAAGAAGGGAAGGTTGAAGTAGAGAGACAAAGACGAAATAGTTCACCAAGTCATGGTGCAAGCTTGGAAACAGAAGTTTTGAGAACCGCAGGAGAAAAACCATCGGACCATACGCCTTCTTAGTATTAAGCTCAGAGAGAGTAGAAATGACATCTTTAGAAGAAATTGCAAGTTTAGGCATAAATGATTGGAGGGGGTTGAAGAAATAGGTATAGCCTCGGAATCGTCTAAGGTTGAATTAGAGGCAGAAGTTTGAGCGAAGTGTTCTACTTTAGAAGAAGGTAAAACAGCAGTTGTGCCATCGGAAGTACTTAAGGAGGGAAAGGGGAAGAAGGAAAGTTAGAGTTGAAATTTTTGCAAAATGCCAGAAATATTATGAAGAAGAAAATCAGAAAGATTGTTACATTTTCTACGGAGAAATGAGTTTTTTTTAAGTGTTACAAAGGATAGATTTTGTATGTTCCGTGATGAAATATAACTTGCGTGAGTTTCTAGAGTTTGAAAAAGAAGGTAATCCCTGAAGGCAACATCCCTTCTGTAGATAGCTGGAGAACAAAAAGAGTTAAACCAACTGTTGTTAAGTTTAGTAGAAGTGAAAGAAAATGGAATGTACGCCTCCATGTCAGAGAAGATCACCTCGGTATTGCGTTCTGCACACTCTGAGAAACCCCTCCCACGGAAGCAATAATCATTCCATGGGAAATCAAAGAAGTACGACTACAAGTCCGACCAGCTTGCATCACCGAAATGCCACAAATGTTTACTTTCAATAGAAGGGAGTCTTCCCTGCTGAAGACTTGAGGAGATAGAAAGAGGATACAGAGATAACACCTATATAATATATATTGGTCGGAGGAATCCAAAGGAGGAAAGAGTTTAACAGTATAAGGAGAAACATTAGAAGTTTGAAAAAGGTCTAGAATGTTGTGTTCATCTCCAAGACGATCAGGGATACGAGAAGGAAGCTGCACCAACTGCTCAAGATCTTTTTGGATAGGGGAATGGAAGGCACGTTCACCAGCTGTATCATGAGAACTAGAAGAAAGCCAATCGCGATGGTGAACATTGAAATCACCTAATATGATGATTTCAGAGAAAGGAGAAGAAGAGAGAATGTGCTCTATTTTGGAGTTTAAATAGTCGAAGAATTTAGGATAGTCAGTAGAATTAGGAGATAAATAAACAGAACAAAGGAATTTAGTCGTAGAATGGCAAGAGAGCCTAAGCCATAAGGTGGAAAATTCGGAAGACTCCAAATTAGGGACACGAGAACAAACGACATTGTTTCGGACGTGTGCATCACAACCGTCTTTGGCTGAAAATTGAGGATAGAAATAGCAGGAGGAATCAGAATAGGGTTTGCTGTCAGAACGCTCAAACATCTGAGTTTCCGTCAAGAATAAGAGGTGAGGTCTAGAAGAAGAGAAATGATGTTCAACAAGGTGGAAATTGGAGTGCAGACCGCGAATGTTGCAGAAATTAATTCAAAAATAGACCGCGCATCAGGACAAGCCAACTGCATAGTCTTGATGGCACCAACTCCATTACCGGAGGCCACCACCTCCCAGGTGGTGACGGGGAAATGGGTGGATGAGGGGCTATTTTTGGAAGCCCCCTACCCCGCAATAGGGCTTCTCCGAGGCTACAGTTGGAGACGCCATTATTATTATTATTATTATTATTATTATTATTATTATTATTATTATTATTATTTTTTTTTTGTGTGTGTGTGATGGAGAGCCTACTCCATCACACATATTACTTATTGAGCAGCGGTCTCTGAGGATAGAACTAACCCGCAAACCCTACACCCGATTGTGGTCGGAGGGGTCCTTTAGGATGGAGTCATGGGGGGTGTTCATGAGAAGTTCCCACGTGATTCTTTTTTGTACCATCAGTGGTGTATTAGTTAGCGCAAAGTCTTACCATCTTAGAGGTCAGGGTTCGAATCCTCATTAGCAGTATATATAGTGTAAATTTTATCTCACGGTTTATGTGGTAATTATGCATACTTATTGAGCTGCGGTCTCTGAGAATAGAACTGACCCGCTAACTCTACCCGAGTGTGGTCGGAGGGGTCCTTTGGGATGGAGTCATGGCGGTTGTTCATGAGAAGCTCCAACGTGATTCCTTTTTGTACCATCAGTGGTGTAGTGGTTAGCGCAATGTCTTACAATCTTAGAGGTCAGGGTTCTAATCCTCATTAGCAGTATATATATTGTGAATTTTATCCCACGGTTTATGTGGTAATTATGCATATTTATTGAGCTGAGGTCTCTGAGGATAGAACTGACCCGCTAACCCAACACCTGAATGTGGTCGAAGGAGTTCTTTGTGATGGAGTCATGGCGGTTGTTCATGAGAAGTTCCAAAGTGATTCCTTTTTGTACCATCAGTGGTGTAGTGGTTAGCGCAATGTCTTACTATCTTAGAGGTCAGGGTTCGAATCCTCATTAGCAATATATATATTGTGAATTTTATCCCACGGTTTATGTGGTAATTATGCATTTCTATTGAGCTGCTGTCTCTGAGGCTAGAACTGACCCGCTAACCCTACGCCCGAGTGTGGTCGTAGGGGTCCTTTGGGATGGAATCATGGCGGTTGTTCATAAGAAGTTCCAACGTGATTCCTTTTTGTATCATCAGTGGTGTAGTAGTTATCGCAATGTCCTATCATCTTAGAGGTCAGGGTTCGAATCCTCATAAGCAGTATATATATATATATATATATATATATATATATATATATATATATATATATATAATATATATATATATATATATATATATATATATATATATATATATATATATATATATATTATTTAATTACAATGCTATACACGCATCGGTAAATATGTATAAAGTGAAAATAGAAACTTTTATGGGATTCCTTCTCTGGGGTCGAACCACCGCCTGTTGCGACTGAGAACGACAAAAACTCGATGCTCTTTATTTGGGTTCGTGGATAGCTCAGCGGTAGAGCATCGAGTTTTTGTCGTTCTCAGTCGCAACAGGCGGTGGTTCTACCCCAGAGAAGGAATCCCATAAAAGTTTCTATTTTCACTTATATATATATATATATATATATATATATATATATATATATATATATATATATATATATATATATATATATATATATATATATATATATATATATATATATATATATATATATATATATGGGAAGCTGTGAAATTTTGCAATTGTACTTTTTACTTAAGGTGACCTGACCTAGATCAAGATTCAGCTTCCACTTTGATTACCTTGTACATAAGAATTACAAGGTAATCAAACTCACTGCAACAATCAACAGTTTATTAATGAATTCAGGAATTATTAATTAAGGTACTATATTATTTTAAACCACTCAGGCACAACAATACCAGTACCAATTATATTATTAGTATCATGATAAGTATATAAACAATTGGCGGTTCCATACTGTCAATCTTCCAAATTCTTTCTCCGAAAAACAACAACTCAGAACTATAGTTGCCATTTAAAAAAGTTTCCAAATAATATTCAACTTATAAAATCTACTAAAATACATTTACTATAAAATAAAACAATTCAGTTTTAAGGAATCTGGAGATGAGTTCATCTCTATATATATATATATATATATATATATATATATATATATATATATATATATATATATATATATATATATATATATATATATATATATATATATATATATATATATTACCATCACTTACGGGCAGTGCCCTTTTCAAGGAGAGGGCATAATTAAAGGATAAAAAAAAAAAAACCACCCAATCCCGAACTTAACGTAAATCCCTCAGGTAGGCCTGACAAAGCATTTAGATGTTTTTTAAATACATCAGGAAAAACAGAAGATAGAGAGTTCCACAGAACAAAGGTAGCAGGAAAGGTGGAGGTACTACATCGTCAAGCCTTGAGTTTGCAATGCTCTTACAAAGTTCGTGTGCAAGCAAAATACCCCTTAATCTGCGAGGGCGACGCAATGGCGGTGGAATGCGAGAGGTCAACTCCCTTGAGCACCAGCCGTTGTAGTACCTACTGAAAAGAGAATGGACCCAACGTCGCCTCGCAGAGATAGAGAGTCAAGGGAGTGTGAAAGTAGGGGACAGTTTATTAGTTTATTAGCCTTATCCAAATGTAGGTTGGAACCGGAATCACCCCAAATGTGAAAACAGTACTTCGTGCAAGGACGAATAAAACCTTCACATAATTGGAGTAACTGCTTAGAAGAAAAAACTTCCCGCAATCTGAGCAGAACCCCCAGCTTTATAGAGAACACATTAACAACCTTTGTGATATGATGTTTCCAAAATAATTTATTGTTTATGATCAGACCAAGAATATTTACGTTCACAGGTAAGACGGGATAGCCGTCGAATTAGATAGGAAAGTTGGGAGGTTATTTTGAGAGAGATGTAAAATTGAGTAGTCAAAGAGTTGAATTTCACTTGGTTGCGGTGGCCCCACCGGGAAATCCCATCCCAATCGGAAAGTTGAAGACAAGAAGCAACTTTAAAAGCAAAAGAAGGAGCAGATTTGAAATGAGAAGAAGAATGGAGAGTTGAGTCGATGGCATAAGAACGAACAGCTGAGGAGGTCGTTGAAGAAAAGTATGAATAAAGTAGTAGATCGATCAAAAATCGGAGGAACAACCTTATATAATATATATATATATATATATATATATAATAATAATAATAATAAAATATATATATATATATATATATATATATATATATATATATGATTCGGCTGCGGTCGAGAGAGGATGTGCTTGGAAAGCAGAAGGGAAGAAGAAAAGTTAGAAACACCACAAGGGAATCAAAAGAGAAGAGAAGAGAGGAATAGAGAGGAGGAGAGGAGAGAAGAAAAGTGAAGGGAAGAGAAGGCTATTGTATCTGGAGCTTAAAGATCTTCTCCCTGAAGTTGCAGTTTGTTTGTGTAGTTATTGAAGAACGATACTGACCATAGGTAAAAAGAGAAAAAATTAATATTTCGTTATAATATTTCAGTATTTTTAATAGTAAATTAAAAGAAATTCAATAAAAAAAAATGTGAAGCAACATATCTTTCGATTTTTGTACTTTCGACAATTAATATAAAATTAAATATTAAAAGAAGAAGAAGAAGAAGAAATAAAAAAGAATTTAGCTAGAAGTAACCTCTGGTCAGTAATGAATGATGATTTCGTCGCAGTCGAGTCAAGTGAAGAATAGTTCTTCGCGCATGGTTTTAAAGGCTGGGAACCTTTTCAACTAAGATTTCTTCCCATGTACGATTGCAGGAATGCAAAATTTCTGTAATCGACACTACCCTGCATCATGCGGGATAAGGTGCATTGTATAAAATATATATATATATATATATATATATATATATATATATATATATATATATATATATATATATATATATATATATATATATATATATATATATATATATATATATATATATATATTTATATAATATATAAATTAAAATTAAAAATTAAAAATAAAAAAAAAAAAAAAAAAAAAAATAAATATATTTAAGAAAACAAACCATGTGGTATGAAGGAAATGGCGTGAAAATAAATGGAAAAGCAGTTTTGTTTGTGTATTTCAAAACATTACTTTTAATGGAAAGCAACATATCAATGTTCTGGGAAAATAATTATCGGGAAGCGAGGTGGCAAAATATTATGAAATATTAATAAAAAATCCATAATTTAATTAAGTAATTAGATAAATGAACAATTAAGTATAACAAGTTGATCTATGCTATATAAAGAGTTAACTGTCCTAATTTGACCAAAATTGGATATGTACTTAGAGATATAGAATATAAGCCAAAAAATTTAATTAACGGTTAATTAGTAATTAATTAATTGAAAATTTGGAAATCAAGAAAAACTATCTTGTGGTATTCGAAACTCTACAGTCATAGAAATTAAACATTCAAAAAAATGTAAGCTAACAGGATTAAGTTATTTTAAAAAAGTCTTATCGGTATCGGTCATTTTTTACCGATATCGATGCCTAAAAATATGCGATATTCAACGATACTGATACTTCACTTCATGACTAATATGTATCCTCCAGTGGGCAAAAATCGGAGGCCTACCAAATTCTACCAAGTTGGAAAATAACTATCCTGGTCGATGAAGACCTACATGTCTGGATGCACGACATTTGAAAGTATCCAGTCAAAGGAAGTTGGGAAAACAGATGAAGGGAGTGGAGGAGGTATGTGATAAGAGAGTTCAGTAGAGAGTAGTGTCCGTTGTAATAGCGATAGTGTAGAAAGAGTGAGCGGCAATTCGACGGGCAGAATAATATATATATATATATATATATATATATATATATATATATATATATATATATATATATATATATATATATATATATATATATATATATATATATATATATATATATATATATATATATATATATATATATATATATATATATGGGTCATTCCAAGTCACTTCAACTTAAATTTGGCAATTTTTTCCGTGACCCCTTTCGATTTTTATGAAAAATGGCACACTAACAGATCTTGTTGAGAAAATATGAATGGCGTTTATTGCAGGTCTCTAGCTCATACGGTTCAGAAAATATGACCTTTGAAACTTTGGTCAAAAATGTCAATTTTCAGAGAGTAGTCCGAGGTCAAAATACAATATCTCGGCTTCTATGGCACTTAGAAGCATCGTGTAAAGACCATTTAAAAGATCTTGAATAGCGGTACAACATTTATTTAGATGATTTTGACCTCGGAGGTCAAATAAAAAATTTGACCTATTGGTGACCTTGACCTTGAAAAAAAACCTATTCGATTTTTTTCAAACTTTGCTGAATTATTGTTATATATGTATATTTTAATTTTTTAATGAATTATTTTTGGCTTTGGCTTGGTTTAGAAAATATAAGCAATTTAATAAGTACAAATATCACATTTTTCCACTTTTTAAAATTACAGTGATTCTTATTTTATCGATATATTGTAAGGTTATATAATGATGGACACTTGATGAAAGAAGCTTTCTTTTATTGTAAAACCTTTTAGTACATTTAAGCGTGTATATATATATATATATATATATATATATATATATATATATATATATATATATATATATATATATATATATATATATATATATATATATATATATATATATATATATATATATATATATATAAAATATTGATACCCTTTATTTTAAAAAATTTAAAATTTTTTTATTTCGACTGGCAAACATATTTTCAGCTTTTCCATATTCTACCTTTGTCAATGTATACGTTCTTCCGGTTTTTGTTACCGGGCTTACACTCATTAAGATGTCACTGACATCAATGATGAAGTACATCTTGAGGTGATGGAAACACGAAGGAGGGTGCAGGCTCATGAGGATGCAGGAAGCTCAAGCTTACTTCATTACTATCATGTTTTACTTCCAATATACAGGCAAGATACCAGTGCTCATCATAAGCTGCAATGCAATAACCTTTCAAAGATGTTAATGAAATAGTGTTTCCTTGAAGTAAAGATGTACTTTCTTTTCTGAATTCAGATGAAGAAGAATATGAGCGGACTTCAACTTGACCCTTACAGATAGGTTTGATGAAATGAATTTGATGGGTTCCTGTAAATAAATATTACATTTTAATTATTTAATCTATTTTGTAGTTCAAATATTAAATGCATATGTATCATATATATTTTGACATTTAATTATATATATTATATGAAAACTTATCTAAATTATTTAAATAACTGTATAAATTTATAGATTTACCTGGAATAGTTCTTGAATATGATAACCGTTTATCCAACTTTTCCCGATGCTTTTCATGATCTTCCATAGTCGTAAAAGTGAATGAAATAGATGGAAGAGTCTTAACTGCAAATTTATAGAGTGCAAATGCATCCAAAATATGATCGTCATTTCCAGTTCTTTGAATGCTTGCCCTGGAACCAAGCCTCTTCACAGATCCAGCAATGCCATCACATGGCCCTTTTCCATGACTGGTTGCAAAAAAAGTGCCATTCAGCATCAACTTTAAAATCTTCTTGGTGATAAGAAAGGTTTAGAAAAATCTTCCTGTTTTTGTATTATCTATTGTCCAGCACAACCATCACTAAAGTAAAATATTTTGGTTATTTGATGAGACAATTTAAGAAACTCTATTAGGCGAGTTTGAAAAAGGTTAACTGCAATTACATCGTGCTGGTTGCATTCAGAAATTGCAACAAAACTTTTATGCATTAATTTATTATCCTGTCGGTAATAAATGACAAATGGATGTATTGTTGCTTGACAGTTTTTCCAGTGAAATGACTGTGCTGCATCTTGCACGATAAATGAATAATTTTCAGAAAAATCACCAATAACTAACATCTCTTCTTGGCCAAGTTTCTCTTTCAATTCCTGTAGAAAGGCCATTTGTCTTCTTGTTATAAAATCATGTTGCAAGAGTACCTTGAGCTTTTCATAAAATAATTTATAAATTCTTCCACAACAAGCTTTTGAGTTTGTAATGTAGACCGGTCTGTTGAAACCCATTCCTTAAACTCTATCTCATCAACTCCTTTTCTATCAAAAGCATTATTTAGAAGATGAACTAATTTTTCTTCTTTAGGGCAGTTATCACATTTTCCAAAGAAACATAGCTCCTGTGGTGGATTACATTGGAGAAATGCAAGACAGTGACTGTAATGACAAATATAATTTGTATCAATCTCACTAATTTCTGTCGATGTTCCTGGGCTATCCAACAAGCATGGTGTCTCGCATTTAAATATGTTAACTATAGCTGCTAACATGAGTTTAACATTTTGATGTATAGTACAAAGACACACAACATGAGTACCACTTGACCCTGGTAATACACATTCTTTTGGACGAAGTTCTGCGAACTTTGAAAACCCGATTTTGATATCTGGGTGCTTCTCTTTGAAAAGCTGATATGCTTCCTTTAAGTTGCACAGGATTAGAAACTTTTGCTTCTTCTCTCTCGTTCCATCAACTCCTTTTACAGACACACAATCTTTCATTCCTGTCATTTCTCTGGACACATCTTCTGAATGATAGAAGTCAATTACAATGGAAACGTGTTCACTGTCTAGTCTTTTTCCTAATCTTACATTCGGTGTTGAGAACACTCCTTTCTCTTTTGCCAAATTCTTTGCTTGCCTAGCCATGAAATTGGAGCAATTAAACTCTTTCATTATTCTTGTTATTGGCCAGCTTTTTGGCAAGATAGTTAAAATAGAAAGCTTTTCACTTCTGCTTGTAGATTCCTCATTGAATTTTTCTTTTAACTGTTGAAGAATTTCTATTTCTGTATTATCAGTGTCACTGTCTGTAATTTGTTGCCCAGTGGCTAGTTCAAGTTTCCTTTTAAAAGCTGTTGTTACTTTACATAGCTTTTTCTTGGCATAACTGGGTTTGCTTGATAGTTTAGATAATTTAATTGGCGTTTCTTCAAGCGAGACCAATGATTTATTAATTTCACTAACTTCATATTCCATTTCAGCACCATCATCATCAACTTCATGTTGGGCAGATTCCACTTCAGGAGAGGAATGCAATGATTGACTTGATGAAGAACCCTCTTCACTTTTATCCTTTGTTAATTTTTTGCGACAGTTACTACATAATTTATGGTATACCTCAAACTTTAAATTAGGATGTTTCTCAATCAAATTTTTGGTCACATTTAGAAGATTTTTCTTTATCTTTTTTTTTATGTACATTAAAAGGGTCAAAACAACATCTTCCACTATTTAATATGGTTGCAGAACTGGCATCCATCTGAAAAAAATAATAATAATAAATAATAATATATATATATATATATATATATATATATATATATATATATATATATATATATATATATATATATATATATATATATATATATATATATATATATATATATATATATCTTACACTTACACTTACAATGTTCACATAAAATTATCTATAGTTCACAGTACACAGGATAGCCTCTTTATATACACAAAATAAAGAAGAAAAAAAGAGTAATGGTTTAAAACAACCAAAGATTTGAAAGTGGAAAACGTTTTACTGTGAAATTTATCACACTACTGACATATTTTCTTTTCCCAAAGTGAATATTAAATATTAAAATTTTATAAAAAAAAAATATATATGATAATCTCATAAACCATTAAGGTCTCTTATCTATATTTTCTACCTGATAGGTATAGAGATTATAACTCCAGATTAGCACTAGGCAATAAGGCCCTAGACCGGCACCTGTGAGAATTATAAATAATTACCCCAGTGCCTCACCTCAGTTTAAATGATCTAAAAATATATAATGAATTAATAATAATAATAAAAACACACAGAATTTATAACCTACCCTTGAAAGGGTAATATGCCTTCTTGAGAATAACAACCTGTTTGAATAAGAATAACCTTTTTTTAATTATTGCCTGAAATGGGAATCATAAGACTTTTCATAGCACAAGTGCACTCAATAAATTATAATAATAATAAAAATAAATTTAACATAGAAAAATAACATTAACATATCTAAACAAATAAACACGTTAACATCAATCACCCTTCACGCTCTCAAGTCTAGGACATGGCACATGCACATTAATATTGTGGATCCCAAGCACAGTCAAAATCAAACAGCATAACAGCAAAGCAACAAGCAGGTAAGACTATATTCCTCAGAGAATACTCCATGCAATCTGAAACGAGAAAATATACTCGGCAGCAGCCAGCCCCTTACATATATATATATATATATATATATATATATATATATATATATATATATATATATATATATATATATATATATATATATATATATATATATATATATATATATATATATATATATGAGAGAGAGAAAGAGAAATGGAAATGTTGGAACTATACATTGAATGAGATAAAAATCGCAAAAAAGTGAAAAATGTGATATTTGTACTTATTAAATTGCTTATATTTTCTAAACCAAGCCAAAGCCAAAAATAATTCATTAAAAAAATTAAAATATACATATATAACAATAATTCAGCAAAGTTTGAAAAAAATCGAAGATGAGGTTTTTTTTCAAGGTCAAGGTCAAGGTCACAATAGGTCAAATTTTTTATTTGACCTCCGAGGTCAAAATCATCTAAATAAATGTTGTACCGCTATTCAAGATCTTTTAAATGGTCTTTACACGATGCTTCTAAGTGCCATAGAAGCCGAGATATTGTATTTTGACCTCGGACTACTCTCTGAAAATTGACATTTTTGACCAAAGTTTCAAAGGTCATATCTTCTGAACCGTATGAGCTAGAGACCTGCAATAAACGCCATTCATATTTTCTCAACAAGATCTGTTAGTGTGCCACTTTTTATACAAATCGAAAGGGGTCAGGGTTTTTTGTCGGTTGAAGTGACTTGGAATGACCCATATATATATATATATATATATATATATATATATATATATATATTATATATATATATATATATATATATATATATATATATATATATATATATATATATATATATATATATTAGGGATGGAGCGATACCAAAAGTTTTACCGATACCGATACCAAGACTTTCAAATTCACCGATACCGATACCTGATACCGAAACTCATTTTTAAATGTATATATATATATATATATATATATATATATATATATATATATATATATATATATATATATATATATATATATATATATATATATATATATATATATATATGATCCCAGTAATGCTCTAGGGGCCTGTCAGCGGGGCCAGCACTCGTCTCCATCTAGATCTGTCGGAAATAATTCCATCTTCCACCAACTGATTCACCATAGGCAACTGATGTTGCCTCAATGAATCCCCAACTAAATCCATTCATCTCTCTTTTGTGTCCCTTATATATGTATATATGCTATCATCACTCACGGTCATAGCCTTTTTCAAGGAGGGGGCATATAAAATTAAAAAAAAAATAAAAAAAAACAATCCCGAACCTAACGTAGATCCAACAGGTAGGCGAAGACATAGGATTTAGAGAGTTTTATTTATATACAGCACAAAAAACAGAAGATATGGAGTTCTACAGAACAGAGGTGGCTGGAAAGGAAGAGGAACCACAATGTAAAAGCCTTGAGCTCGTAGTGCTCACTCAAAGTTCTTGTGCAAGCAATGCACCCCTTGTGCTGCGACGGCGACGCAATGTTGGTGAAATGCGAGATGTCAACTCCCTCGAGCACCTAAATACTACATCTTTGTAGTACCTATAGAAAAGAGATAGTGCGCCAATGTCACCTTCAGAGAAAGAGGGTCAAGTGATTTTCAAAGTAAGGGACAGCTTATTAGTCTTTTAGCCTTAGACTCAACCATATCCAAAAGAAGGGTGGAACCTAAACCGCCCCAAATGTTAGTACAGTACTCCATGCAAGGACGGATAAGACCCTCATATATTTGGAGAATCTGTTTAGAAGAAAAAATTTCAGCAATCTGAGCAGAACTCCCAACTTTTTAGAGGCAACCTTGGCATCCTTTGTGATATGATATTTCCAAGATAATTTATTGTATATATTCAGTCCAATAATATTTATGTTATTCACAGGTGAGACGGGAGAGCTGTCAAAAGAGATGAAAGTTGGGAGGTGTTCTTGAGAGAGATATATGAAGTTGAGTTTTCAAAGAGTTGAATTTCACAAGGTGCTTTAGCCCACCGAGAAATCCCATCCATATCGGAGAGATTGGAATCGAAAAGTTGAAGACGAGAAGCAACTCTAGAATCAAAAGAGGGGGCATATTTGAAATGCGGAGAAGAATGGAGAGTTGACTAGTCGGCATAAGAATGAAAATAGTTAGAAGTTCAACTGAGGAGGTCGATGATGAAAAGTAAGAATAAAGTAGGAGATAGAACAGAACCTGAGGAACACCACAATTAAAATATATATATATATATATATATATATATATATATATATATATATATATATATATATATATATATATATATATATATATATATATATATATATATATATATATATATTTATATATATATATATATATATCCTCTGGTGGGCAAAGGCCAGAGGCTTACCAATATCCACAAGGGTTAGGGAAGAGCTGAATATCTGCTAATGGATATTGATAATGGCTGACGTAACCCGATACACGGCGTTTATAAGTGTGCGAGTCAACGGAAGTTGGGAAAACTGATAAAGGAAGTGTGTTCCAAATTTTACCAGTAGAGTACATGTAAGATTGAGCATAGCGGTTAAGTCTGAGTTCGGAAAGTTGGACAGAGAAAGGATGAGACTATGTAGAAAGTCGTGTCACACGAGCCCTTCTCAATGTAGGAGGTATGCGACAAGAGAGTTCAGAAGAGAAATATCCGTTGTAATAGCGATAATACTGAGAGAGTGACGCAACAGTTCGACGGGAAGAAAGAGATTGGAGAGAGTGAGTAAGGGCAGGAGAGTTGATGAGACGATAAACTCTAGACTCTACCTTTTCGAGAAAAGTTGTATGTGTGGAACCGCCCCAGATGTGAGGCGTACTCCATACAGGGGAGAACATCACCCCTATAAAGAGCAAGCCACTAGGATGTAAAAAAAATCCTTAAGGCGCCTCAGAACACCCATCCTCTTAGAAGCTTGTTTAGAAAGAGAGGTAATGTTATCTTTCCAAGAAAGATTACGAAAAAAAGAAACATCGAGAATATTGAGGCCATCTGAAGGTTTGAGTTCAGTGTTTTCGAAGAAGATGTCAAAGTTGCGTGCAAGATTGTGTCGTGTAGAAAGGTTGAGAAATTTAGTTTTTGAGGCATTGAAAACGACCATGTTTTCTCTGCCCCAATTTGAAATAAGAGAAAGATCAGAGATCAGTTACTCCAATCCATCCTTCTTGAATCTATTAACTGCTGTTGGGATGGGCGTCTTTCAAATTGAAAGGAATAACGAAGGGTGGAGTCATCGGCATATTAGTATATAGGAGACGAAATAAAGAGAAGGTCATTGATGAAAATTAGAAAAGAGTTGGAGATAGGACAGATCTTTAAGGAGCACCACTATTTGTAGATTTATAGGAAGAACTGTGACCGTCTACAACTGCTGCTATTGAACGACCGTTAAGAAAATTAGAGAGAAGGATAGATTCCGAAAGAGGGAAGTTTGGAAATCAAAGCTTTGTGCCAGACTCTGTCGAAGGCTTTCGATATGTCTAGCGTCACAGCAAAAGACTCACCGAAACCCCGAAGAGCGGAGGACCAAGAGTTAGAAAGCAGCTGAAGATATCACTATTTAAACGTTCTTAACTAAAGCCATACTGGCGATCATAGATAGGATTACAAGAATAAAGGTGCTTCCTAATCTTCCTATTAAAGATAGATTCGAAAACTTTAGAAAGAACGTAGGTTTAAGAAATAGGACGTTAGTTAGATGGTTGAGAGGGGTCCCCTTCTTCGGCACAGTCTGAATGAGTTCACGTTTCCTTCATGATGGGAAGGTCGAAGTGAAGAGACAAAGACGAAATAGTTTACCAGGGCAGTTTGCAAGCTCAGAGGCACTAGTTTTGAGAACCGCAGGAGAAATATCGTCAGGACCATACGCCTTCTTAGTATTAAGCTCAGAGGCAGAAATGACACCTTTAGAAGAAATTACAATGTTAGGCTTAACTGAGTTGGAGGGGGTTGAAGGAGGAGGAACAGCTACGGAATCGTCAAAGGTAGAGTTAGAGGCAAAAGTTTGAGCGATGAGTTCAGCTTTAGTAGAAGATAAAATGGTAGTTATACCATCAGAAGAAACTAGAAGAGCGAAAGGGGAGAAAATTTGAGATAAAATTTTTTGCAAAATGCCAGAAGGGCGAGAGGAAAAGAAATTAGAAAGATTATTGCATTTGCGTCAGAGAAAAGAGTTTTTGGAATCTCAAAGTATAGATTTTGCATGATTCCTTGATAAAATGTAAGTTTAATGAGTTTCACGAGTTTGTAGACGACGGTAATATCTGAAGGAGGGATCCCTGCGGCGTATTTCGCGAGAACAAGTGACTTAAACCAAGGTTTGTTAGGTTTAGTAGAAGGGAAAGAATATGGAATGAACGCCTCCATGCCAGAGAGAATCACCACAGTTATGCGATCTGGACACTCATAGGGACTCTTCTTACGAAAGCAGTGAAGTACAACCGCAAGACAAACCAATTAACAGCACCAAAGTGCCAGAAACGTCTCTTCACCAAAAGCGAGTGCCGTTATTGCGGAAGACATTGAAGAGACAGAATAAGATGCTGATATAAGAAGGTGATCGGATGAACCCAGAGGAGGAAAAGAAAGTTTAATAGTATATGAGGTTAAGAAAAGATCAAATATGTTGGGTTCATCACCAGTACGGTCAGGGATACGGGTAGGGAGGTGCACCAACTGCTCAAGGTTTTTCTGGATAGAGAGAGTTCACCGGCTGGATCATGAGAACTAGATGAAAGCATTGGCAGTGTTGAACAATGAAATCACCTAAAATAATGATTTCTTAGAAAGTAGAATGATAGAGAATGTACTCTATTTTTGAGTTTAAATAGTAGAAGAATTTTTTTATAGTCAGTAGAAGTAGGAGATAAATAGACAGAACAAATAAATTTAGTAGTAGAATTGCAAGAGAGCTTAAGCCATAAAGTTGAGAATCAGTAGACTCCATATTAAAGACACGAGAGCAAATAAAATTGTGGCGAACATATGCGCAACGTCCGCCTTTGACTGCAAATTGAGGATAGAGACAATAGGAGGTAACAGAATAAGGTTTGCTGTTAGCACACTCATACATTTGAGTTTCCGTTAGGAAAAAGAGATGAGGCTTAGAAGAAGAGAGATAGTGTTCGACAAAGGGGGAATTAGAAAAAAGATCGCGAATGTTACAGAAATTAATAAAAAAAGAACACCATGTGCCTGGGCAAGCCGAACGCGGGGCCCTGGTGGCACCATCCCCATCATCGGAGGCCGCAAATCTTAAGTGATGATTGGGTGGGGAGTGAATGAAGGTCATTCTTTGGATGCCGTCCCTCGAAGCATCTTTGAGGCTGCTTTGAGTTTCACCGTTTTTTTTTTTTTTATTATTTTTTTTTTTATTAAAGAAAGGCAGTGTACGAGTAAGTGCTTGTAAATTTGTTGGAACATCAGAAGGAAGTCGGAGGAATTAGAAGTGGGAGCATAAACATTCCAATATGAGGCTAGCGTGAAGGTGAAACCCGAAAAGGAACGAGCCAAAGGGCAACTGTGTGAAACGGAATGGTCTTGACCATACTGTCACTCCCCGGGTTATGCTCAATGGAAGGTAATTGCATCGCTTTGGACGGCGCTACGTTCTCCCCTATATATATATATATATATATATATATATATATATAATATATATATATATATATATATATATATATATATATATATATATATATATATATATATATCATTTACCTTAGTTACCATCTTAATATGTTTCTACTGGATTAATTAAGGATTAAAATAAAAATAAACTACTTAAGAAGACAAACCAAATGGTATGTAGCAAATGGAGTAAAAATAAATTGAAAAGCAGTTTTATGCATTTCAAAAAATAAACTTTTAGTGGAAAGTAACATACCAATGTTCTGGAAACAAAATTATCTGGAAACGACGTTTCAAAATATTACGTAACATTAATCAAAAATTACATAATTTAATTAAGTAATCAAATAAATGAACAATTAAGAATAACAAGTTGCTATATGTTATACGAAGAGTTAACTGTCCTAATTTGACCAAAATCGGAACTGCAGTTATAGAGATATAGAATATAATGCAAAAAAAATTTAATTAACGAGTAATTAGTAATCAATTAAATGGAAATTTGGAAAATCAAGAAAAACAATGTTTCGTGGTGTTCAAAACTTTACAGTCAAAGAAACTGAACATTCCAAAAATTTAAGCCAAAGGGATTAAAGTTACTTTAAAAAAAATCTTGTATCTGTCACTTTTAGTCGATACCGATACCCAAAAATATGCCGATACTTACCGATACCGATACTTCACTCCATCCCTAAATATATATATATATATATATATATATATATATATATATATATATATATATATATATATATATATATATATATATATATATATATATATATATATATATATATATATATATATATATATATATTATGCCTCCTTTGGTGGGCAATGGCTGGAGGCCTACCATATTCCCCACCAGAGTTGCGGAACTTTCTGAATCTTGTCGCTAATGACCGACGTGACTTGATACACCGCGTTTAAAAGTGTGCAAGTAGAGTACATGTAAGAGTGTGCAAAGCTGTTAAGTCTGGGGTCGGAGAGTTGGACAGAGAAAGGATGGGACTGTGCAGAATGTCGTGTCACACGAACCCTTCTCAATGGAGGAGGTATGGGGCGTGAGAGTTCAGAAGAGCAATGTCCTTTATAATAGCGATAGTATAAAGAAAGTGACACAACAATTCGACGGGAAGAAAGAGATTGTATAGAGTTAGTAAGAGCGAAAGAGTTTATAAGATGAAAAGCTCTAGACTCCACCTTCTCTAGGAGAACTATATGTGTGGAACCACCCCAGATGTGCGAAGCATACTCGATACAGGGGCGAACAACACCCCTATACAGAGCACGCAACTGGGGTGGTTTACAAAAACCACGAAGGCACCTCAGAACACTCGACCTCTTTGTAGCTTGTTTAGAAAGAGAAGTAATGTGATCATTCCCAGAATGTTGACAATAAAAAGAAATACCGAGAATATTGATGGTTGAGTTGAGTGTTTTCGAAGATGTCATAGTTGTGTGGAAGATTGTGTCGAGTAGAAAGATGGAGGAATTCAGTTTTTGAAGCATTGCAAACGACCATGTTTTCTCTGCTACAATTTAAAGTGCGAGACAGATCAGAGGTCATTTGTGATAAGGTCATCCTTCTTGAATCTATCAACTGCTGCTGGGAGTTACGTCTTTCAAATTGAAAGGAGTAATGAAGGGTGGAGTCATCAGCATAGGAGTGTATAGGAGACGAAATAATAGAGAGATGGTCATTGGTGAAAATTAGAAAAAGAGTTTTGGATAGGGCAGATCCTTGAAGATCACCACTATTTATAGATTTAAAGGAAGAATGGTAGCCGTCTACATCAGCTGCTATAGAACGACCTAGAAGGTAATTACAGAGAAGTATAGATCCTGAAAGAGGGTAGTTTTGAAATCAAAGCTTGTGCCAGACTCTACCGAAGGCATTCGATATGTCTAGTGCCACAGCGAAAAACTCACCGAAACCCTAAAGAGCGGAAGACCAAGAGTCCGAAAGAAGATCACCAGTAGAGCGTTCTTTACGAAAGCCATTGTGACCATCAGAGTTAAGATTAGAAGAATTAAGTTTTCTCCAAATCTCCCTGTTAAGGGTAGATTCGAAATCTTTAGAAATACGGAGGCTAAAGAAATAGGACGATTAATAAAGGGTTGAGAGGAGTCCCCACAGGCTGAATATGAGCACGTTTCAAGAAAGAAGGGAAGGTCGAAGTGGAGAGACAGACGAAATAGTTGACTACGATAGGGTGCAAACTCATAAGCAGAAGTTTTGAGAATCGCAGGAGGAATACCATCAGGACCATTCCTCTTCTAAGTGTTAAGCTCAGAGAGAGCAGAAATAACATTTGTGGAATAAATTACAATGTTAGGCATAAATGAGTTAGAGGGAGTTGATGGAGTATGAATAGCTCCGGAATCGTCTAGGGGAGAGTTATAAGCGAGTTATAGGGAAGAGTTTGAGCGAAGAGTTCATCTTTAGTAGAAAGTGCAATGCCAGTTGTTCTGTCAGAAGAAACTACAGGAGGGAAAGAGGGAGAATCAAAGCTAAAGTTGTCATTTTTAGCAAAATTGGAAAAAGTGTGAGATCAAGAGGAACCAGAAAGATTACTTCATTTTGGACGTAGAAAAGTTTTTGGTTTCTTGAAGAATAGATTTTGTACGATTCCAGGATGAAATATAAGCTGAATGAGTTTTCAGGAGTTTGAAGACAACGGTAATCCCTGAAGGCAGCATTCCTGCTGTGGTTAGCGCGATAAGAAGTAGAGTTAAACCAAGGGTCATTAAGTTTATTAGAAGGTAAAGAATATAGAATGTACGTCTCCATGCCAGAGAGAATCACCTCGGTTATGAGCTCTGCACACTCCTAGGGACCCTTCCCAGGAAAACAGTAATTATTCCACTGGAAATCCGCGAAGTACAACCGCAAATCAGACCAGTAGCAGCACCGAAGTGCAACAAACTTCTCCTCTCCGAAGGCGGGGGTCGTTCTTGCGAAAGACTTGAGGTGATAGAACAAGAATGTAAATAAGGAGGTGATCGGATGAACCTATTGGAGGAATTGGTTTATATAAGGAGAAGGTTAAGATGTTAAGAAAGAATCAAGTATTTTGGGATCACCAAAGACGGTCAGTGATACGGGTAGGGAGTTGCACCAACTGCTCATGGTTGTTCTGGATAGAAAAGTCTTAGGCAAGTTCACCAGCTGGATCATGAGAACTAGAAGAAAGCCATTGGCGGTGGTGAAATTTGAAATCACCAAAGATGAAGATTTTGGAGAAAGAAGAAGAAAGAATGTGCTCTATTTTGTAGTTTAAATAGTTGAAGGATTTTTCTATAGTCAGTAGAATTAGGAGATAAATAGACAGAAAAATTAATTTAAAAGTAGAATTGCAAGAGAGTATAAGCCATAAAGTAAAGAATTTAATAGACTCCAAATTAGAGACACGAGTGCAAATAACATCTTTGCACACATATGCGCAACATCCGCTTTTGGCTGAAAATTGAGGATAGAGACAGTAGGAGGTAACAGAATAAGGTTTGCTGTCAGCACACACAAGCATATATATATATATATATATATATATATATATATATATATATATATATATATATATATATATATATATATATATATATATATATATATATATATATATATATATATATATATATATATATATATATATATATATTGTAAAAATTATAATTGGTAGTTGCCAGTTTAAATATTCTTCTAGTTAGAAAAGAGGCTCATGTTTCTGGAGACTGGAGTTGAAGTCAAAGGTTGCCAGTTTTGAATTCATACCTTTATGCTTTTTGTGTTTGTTCTATACAGTCGAGTCGAGCAAATTTATGCAACCCTTTTTACGTTTATGATTCTCTGGATCTAGTCGTGCTAAAATTATTGTTCTTGACTTTTCATTGCGTCTACATATTTTAAGATCATATATTTCGTTTATTTAGTTCAAAATATTGATCTAATTCTTCGACGCATAATTCTAAGAATTCAAAGTATTCCTTTGCGTACTGAAAGAATATTCTAGACTTCGGTTCAATTGCTTGTATAGTCGTTAAATCTAGTCATAATCAAGTGCAAGTGATTGTGTCGGAGTGCGAGTATTCTTGAAGTAATAGTTACATTCAGAGTCTTTCGTGTCAATATTCGTTAAATCTTAGAGAGCTCTGTTTGATAACACTTAAACTACTTATTCTTGGAGGCTGAGGACGGATAGAATATATTCGTCTTTAAGCGGTGAGAAAAACACAATTTTTCTCAAAGCTTTTACTAAAGTAATAACATCTCCGATTATTTAAGTATTACATATTTATATAATCGACAAACTCCAGTCTCCAGGAAAGAATATAGCCTCCAAATAACTAAACCTCTAATTAATCGATATAAATAGTCGACTAAACTATTTAATATTGAACTTGCAAAAATCCTTACATCCGGATATATTTTTTGTTCGCACATTGAACAACCTTTAATGAAATAATCTACCGTTGATTATTAATATATATATATATATATATATATATATATATATATATATATATATATATATATATATATATATATATATATATATATATATATATATATATATATATATATATATATATACCTTTTTTTTTTTACCTTCTCACCCCCTGTTGAGGCGGCCACACTTCGCTAATGAAGCCTCCCGCCACAGTCGGTCTCGTCCAGAGGTCTTTCAAAGAAGTGATGCCCCAGAAGATTTTGGGGCAACATTTGGAGGGACAGTGTAAAAGAAAGTGATTTACGGTCTCCTGGGCCCTTTTGCATCTGGTACAAGTGGAAGATGTTGCCTGGTTTAAATTGAAATTGTGTTTGGGTGTTTGGGTGCCCGCATCTCAATCTTGCTAGTGAGATTTGTAAGTGTCTTAAGAGGTTGTTGGAGTCGGTGTTTATTTCGGGAGGGGGTTCGTTAAGGATGCTGTTTCGAGGTCTGTTGATCATATATGAATGAGTTAGTTGAGTGTGTATATGTTTGGTTGTTGTGGTATTGGGGGGAGGAGGGTTAATGTGATTTAGGATCCGTTTGTAAAAGGTTCAGGTGGATGATGGAGGTTGTTTTAGTCTTTGATTGGTATATATATATATATATATATATATATATATATATATATATATATATATATATATATATATATATATATATATATATATATATATATATATATATATATATATATATGAGGTTTTTGCTTTTAAGTATTGCTTCTTATCTACTACCATATATATTCTTCGAAATTATGATTACTGTTCTTCTATATTTTTTCTTAAAATTGTCAGTTTATTGTTTACTTTTAAACATTAAGCATATTGTATCCGTCTCGATAATGCTTGCTTTTAATTTTAGAATATGCTATCATGCTACAGTAAGTCATTAAATATGAAACATTTATGTGGATATTTATGTTGATATATAAATGTGCTATGAAAGATTTGATGTAAGTTTTATTTTATTGTAAATGATTATTTTTATTTTGATCGTTTTAAGGAAATAAGAGGAAAAAAAAGGCATGCTGATAGACCTCGCAGTGCAAATATAGTATTTGAAAATGATGAGACATTACAGTCCTGGGGAACTTTCAAGTATATTTTTTCGTCATCTGAAACTGCACTTGATCAAATGGGAAAATTAGATTCAAAACAGAGGTAAGAATTGAATTTAATATATTATTGTAAAATACGAAATTATATATATATATATATATATATATATATATATATATATATATATATATATATATATATATATATATATATATATATATATATATATATATATATATATATATATATATATATCTTTAGGAGGGTGCTTGGAACCCCTACTGGGGCTATTATGGCATTCTGCTGGGTGCTCTTGGGTTACAGGAACAACCAACCAAAGTCAATCAACGCCAACATGGGCACAACAACTGTTGAGACTAAATTAGCAATATAAGACAGAGAAAAATTTTCCGCACGCCAGGATTCGAACCCATTGATAACAGCGTCTCCGTTAGACAATGTACGGAAGACTCCACCACTGAGCCATGCCGCCTTCTCATGAAAAGAAGGCATAGTAGAACGGTTTTCAAGCTCTTCTGCTTCGAATCACTGTAGCAACTCGGTACTTATCTAAATCCATAGGAGGGTGCTTGGAACCCCTACTGGGGCTACTATAGCATTCTGCTGGGTGCTCCTGGGTTTCAGGAGCAACCAACCGAAGTCAAGCAACGCCAACATGGGCTCAACAACTGTTGCGACTAAATTAGCAATATAATGCAGAGAAAAATTTTCCTCACGCCAGGATTCGAACCCATTAATAACAGCGTCGCCGTTAGACAATGTACAGAAGGCTCTACCACCGAGCTCGGTGGTAGACCCTTCTGTACATTTTTTTTCTCTGTCTTATATTGCTAATTTAATCGCAACAGTTGTTGTGCTCATGTTGGTGTTGCCTGACTTTGTTTGGTTGGTCCTGCAACCCAGGAGCACCCAGCAGAATGCCAAAGTAGCCCCAGTAGGGGTTTCAAGCACCCTCCTATGGATTTATATAAGTACCGAGTTGCTACAGTGATTCGAAGCCGAAGAGCTTGAAAACCATTATACGATGCCATCTTTTCATGGGAAGGCGGCGTAGCTGGATGTTATAGCCTTCTGTACATTGTCTAACGGCGACGCTGTTGTCAATGGGTTCGAATCCTGACGTGTGGAAAAATTTTCTCTGTCCTCTATATATATTTATTTTATATCTCCTCCGGTGGACAAAGGCCAGAGGCCTACCAAATTCCACCGGAGTTGAGAAAGATCTATCCTGGTCGATGGTGGCCGACGTGTCCAGATACACGGCGTTTGAAAGTATGCAAGTCAAAGGAAGCTGGGAAAACAGATAAAGGAAGTGTGTTCCAGACTTTACCGGTAGAGTATATGTAAGATTGAGCATAGCGGTTAAGTCTGGGGTCGGAGAGTTGGACAGAGAAAGGATGAAACTGTGTAGAAAGGCGTGTCGCACGAGCTCTTCTCAATGGAGGAGGTATGCTACGAAAGAGTTCAGAAGAGAAGTGTATATTGTAATAGCGATAGTAAAGAGAGTGTGTCGCAACGATTCGACGGGCAGAAAGAGATTGAAGAGAGTTAGTAAGAGCAGGAGAGTTGATGAGACGAAAGGTCCTAGACTCCCATCTTCTCAAGGAGAATTGTATGTTTGGAACCACCCCAGATGTGCGAACCATACTCCATACAGGGGCGAACAACACCCCTATACAGAGCAAGCAACTGGGGTGGCGTGAAGTAATTCTGAAGGCGCCTCAGAACATCCAACCTCTTAGAAGCTTGTTTAGAAAGAGAAGTAATGTGATCTTTCCAAGAAAGATCACGAGAAAAATAAACACCAAGAATATTAAGAACATATGAGGGCTTGAGTTGTCTGTTTTCGAAGAAGATATCATAGTTGTGTGGAAGATTGTGTTGAGTGGAGAGGTGAAGGAATTGAGTTTTTGAGGCATTGAAAACAACCATGTTTTCTCTGCCCCAATTAGAAATACGAGAAAGATCAGAGGTTATTTGCTCCAAGGCTACCCTTCTCGATTCAATCAACTGCTGTTGGGTGGGACGTTTTTCAAACTGGAAGGAATAATGAAGGGTGGAGTCGTAAGAATAAGAGTGGATAGGAGATGAGGTAATAGAGAGAAGGTCATTAATGAAAAGTAGGAAAGTGTTGGAGATAGGACAGAACCCTGAGGAACACCACTATCAATAGATGTAAAGGAAGAACGGTGGCCGTCTACAACAGCTGCTATAGAACGACCGGAAAGGAAATTAGTGAGAAGATCACAGAGAGAAGGATAGATACCGAAAGAGGGAAGTTTAGAAATCAAAGTTTTGTGCCAGACCCTATCGAAGGCTTTCGATATGTCCAGCGCCACAGCAAAAGATTCACCAAAATGCCGAAGAGCGGAGGACCAAGTGTCAAGAGAAGGGAAAGAAGATCACCCGTAGAGCGTTTCTTACGAAAGCCATACTGGCGATCAGAGATAAGATTTGAAGAATTGAGATGTTTCCAAATCTTCCTGTAAAGGATAGATTCGAAAACTTTAGAGAGAACGGAGATCAAAGTATTAGGACGGTGGTTGGAGGGTTGAAAGGGGTCCCCCTTCGGCATAGGCTGAATGAATGCACGTTTCGAGCAAGAAGGAAGGTTGAAGTAGAAAGACAAAGACGAAATAGTTTACCAAATCACGGTGCAAGCTCGGAAGCACAAGTTTTGAGAACCACAGGAGGAATATCATTGGGACCGTACGCCTTCTTAGTATTAAGCTCAGAAAGAGCAGAAATGACATCTTTAGAAGAAATTCTAATTTTAGGCATAATTGAATTAGAGGGGGTTGAAGAAGTAGGAATTGCTTCGGAATCGTCTAAGGTGGAATTAGAGGCAAAAGTTTGAGCGAAGAGTTCAGCTTTAGAAGAAGGTAAAACAGCAGTAGTGCCGTCGGAAAATATTAAAGGAGGGAAAGAGGAAGAAGCAATGTTAGAGTTTACATTTTTTGCAAAATGTCAGAAAGAATGTAAAGATGAGTATCCAGAAAGATTATTGCATTATCTACGGAGAAATGAGTTTTTAGTGTTACGAAGGATAGATTTTGCACGATTACGGCGTGAAATGTAAGTAGCGTGAGTTTCTGGAGTTTTAAGACGACGGTAATCCCTGAAGGCAACATTCCTGCGGCGGATAGCACGAGAACAAGCAGAATTAAACCAAGGTTTGTTAAGTTTAGTAGAAGTGAAAGAATTTGGAATGTACGTTTCCATGCCAGAGAGAATCACCTCGGTAATGCGTTCTGCACACTCCGAGGGACCCCTCACACGGAAGCAATAATCATTCCACTAAAATCGAAGAAGTACGACCGCAAATCCGACCAGCTTGCGGCAACGAAGTGCCAGAAAAGTTTCCTTTCAATAGAAGTGGGTCTTTCCTGTGGATGACTTGAAGAGATAGAAGAGGATACAGAGATAAGGTTATCGGAGGAACCCAGAGGAGGAAAGAGTTTAACAGTATAAGGAGAAGGATTAGAAGTTAAGAAAAGATCTAGAATGTTTGGTTCATCTCCAAGACGATCAGGGATGGAGTAGGTAGCTGCACCAACTGCTCAATGTCTTTTTGAATAGCGAAATGGAAGGCACGTTCACCAGCTGTTTCATGAGAACTAGAAGAAAGCCATTGGCGGTGGTGAACATTGAAATCATCTAATATGATGATTTCAGAGAAAGGAGAAGAAGAGAGAATGTGCTCATTTTGGAGATTAAATAGTCGAAGAATTTAGTATAGTCAGTAGAATTAGTAGATAAATAAACTCAACAAATGAATTTAGTAGTAGAATGGCAAGAGAGCCTAAGCCATAAGGTGCAAAATTCGGAAGACTCCAAATTAGAGACACGGGAACAAACGACATCGTTACGCACATATGCACCACAACTGCCTTTGGCTGAAAATTGGGGATAGAGACAGTAGGAGGAAACATAATAGGGTTTGCTATCAGAATGCTTAAACAACTGAGTTTCCGTCAAGAATAAAAGGTGAGGTCTAGAAGAAGAGAGGTGATGTTCAACAAAGTGGAAATTAAAGTGCAGACCGCGAATGTTGCAGAAATTAATGAAAGTAATAGACCGTGCATCAGGACAAGCCGGCAGCTGTGTCCTGGTGGCACCAACCCCATCACCGGAGGCCACCAACTCCCAAGTGGTGATGGTGGAAGTGGTGGATGAGGGGCTATATTTGGAAGCCGCCCCCTTGGCTTCTCCGTGCCTACTTTTATTTGAGGCCATCATTTAGTTGTTTTGTTTTTGTTTTAAAGATTGTCTGTATTAATGTTTTGTGTGTGTGAAGGAGAGTTTACCCCGATGTAGAAGAAGGTGAGCGCGAAATGGAACGAACCATTATATATATATATATATATATATATATATATATATATATATATATATATATATATATATATATATATATATATATATATATATATATATATATATATATTTCAAACCTAATGAAGTATTAAATTAATAATAATAAAATGATAATTGGCAACTGGAAGCCTTTTTTTTTTTTAATGAAGTTACTACCGTCATTCATAGGAGAGCCCTATTTGAGGAGTGTGGTTCTTAACCAGAGGAAATGGAACTATATATTGTTTCTGACCAGGTTGATAAGTCACACAGATTATTTGATTCTGATTGAGAAACCCTGCTCTTGTACAGGCAAATCAAGAACATATTTGATCACCAATTTGTGGTGTGGCGTGGTTTCGATTCCTTTATAGGTGGACCTTCTCTGTAGGATTAATTTAGAGATAACGTTATATTTGTATGTTTAAATAGCCTGAACTGTTGTAAGTGTTGGCTGTGTTTTTAAGTGATTTGTGAGTATTTTAAATTAGCGTAATAATACACCATGCCAAAAACTAATTAACTAAAGAAAATATCCTACAAATGACATTTTTATTTTTTTTTTGTTTTTGTTCATTTAACCCCATCAGAGGTTCAAACCTCGATTTGTATACTTTGCAGTATATACACGAGAGCGTGTGTATACTGCAATAAACTAAATGATCATCATTTACCTTTAACATTGTGGTAAATCATTAATAAATGTTATCGGATTTATGATGATCATTTATAGATTTTTTATTTCTTTTAAACCGAAAAAAACCGGACTAAACCCACTGAAATGCTGAGCTACCATGAACCTGTATTCCAAAATATGATTTTCTCGCTAATTTAGATTCTTCTATTACTTTGTTATACCCACTCGTCTTGCATGTTCTTTTACTACAATAAACTAAATAATGGTTGTAGATCATCATCATCATTTACCTCTAACATTTATACATATTATCAGATTTATGATTATCATTTATTTACAAGTTGTGCAATATAGAAAATTGTTTCCTGATAATTATAAATGTCATTCTGAAGATCATTATATTGTAAGTAATGCCCATTTAAAGTGATATAAAAATTAAAAACATGTTGAACCTTGGAGTGCTTAAATACATTTGTTAACTTTGGATTAGTGCTAAATATTTTGGGACTTTTATTCTAAATAAAAATTTCATATTTAACTTCAAAACTTAAAAAAAATTCACACCAAAATAAATCACGTAGCCTACGTGTGATTGAATCCAAATGCCCATATATTGTACAGTGACATTAAATAATTGACAGTGTTTTTAAGTGCATCATATTAATGTTTATGCAACTGACTGACTTAAGTTATTAATTTATAGATTTTTTTCTATATATATTATATAAATTATGGAACTTCCATTTCAACACTTTTCACAATATGACGTCATCAGCCAACCAAGCGTTCTACCGTTATATTATATATAATCATGAATGAACTAATCATTTGTCAGCTTGAGGCCATCCTCATTCAATGCCTCTATTATTCCACTGATATCACAGATGCCAAATACTTTCAATAACACTGCACAAATGAGATTTTTTTCCAACTTTTAATCAAGCAACTCTTACTATAACTTCTACTGAATTCTTTTAATACATCTGCACCACATTATGTAAAGTTCAACTGATAATACCCAATCCATTTCTTCCATGAATGCGAATATCGTTACCACCAATTTACATTGTGACTTTTCTATAAAATATAAATAATACATCTAGAACCGGACGAAGTAATGAACAAGATACATTTTAATATCACTCAAAACATCCAAAATACATATGAGAATTTCAAAACAGCAGTTTTACAAGTCTCCTCAATGAGCTCAGAAAGGAAAGCACAGCTTATTTTTGACAACTCCATGGAAAACTTAAGACCTCGCTAATGCTATTATAAGGTCCAAGACCTTGGCGTTTCAACTTTTAATGCCCTTGAAATTAAAAATTCTCCTTTTCTCATCTCCCATTTTAATGTGTAACTCTTACCACATGTAAAAAATTCTCTCATTTCGTTTCAGTTCAATGCTCTTATTGAATTATTGAATGCTGGAGAAAGAATATATGACATACAATCTTCACAGGTATGTAGCATTCAGCAACCTACTACAAATACAGCAAACGCTACTAATGTATAAATACATGAAGCTCTAACAACGAAGCTCTCCTCTCAACCAATTTCAAACATCTCGTAATTTCCCACCATCAACGAACTTCCTTGAAATATTTAACCCCACCCCAATCCCCTTCTATGGATAACAATATGTGCTTTTATCATTATAAATTTCATATAAAAGCAAGACATCAGCTATATGGACATTTTCAAACTTTTCTCCCATCACCACCTTTAAGACCATATTCCTCAGATTCTCAGTAATTAAGAAGTCGCCCTAGCTCTCTAGACCAGGTTCCCCTATAAGCAAATGGGGATGGGGAAGACTTTTTACTTCCCTCACGACTGTTTACTTAAAAGAATATAAGTAAACTCAAATAATAATAATAATAATAAATAATAATAATAATAATAATAATAATAATAATAATAATAATAATAATACTAATAATTAATTGTCAATGGGCTCAACACTTTGACCAACGTTTGCAGACCTCTACATAGCTAATCTAGAAAATAAAATTCTAAGTTAAAATAGCTACTTTTATCCTGTATTTTACATAAGATATGTTGAGGACAACCTTACTATCTTTAAGAACTTAAATAACATGCATCAATTCATCAACAGATTACAAGAGTTATCATGCTGGAAATTTACTTACGAAGCATGCATCAATAATAATATTAATTTTTTAATTTCCACTATTTTAAACCGTGGAATAAGCACAATGGATTTCCAACTTTTAGGCCCTGGTTCGATTCCTCAAATAGCAGGTATAAAAAGTATATAAAATGATTCCACAGTTTAAAATAGTGGAAATTAAAATAATAACTATCTGCGGTACGAGAATAGAGCCTTGGCCATGGTAACCCTACGCCCAAGTTGTGGTCGGGGAGATCTTCCGGAGCTGATTCACTAGGCGATACGTCAGTAGCAGTTCTGGTTGATTTCCATTTGAACCATCGGTGGTGTAGCGGTTAGCACAATGGATTTCCATCTTTTAGGCCCTGGTTCGAATCCTCAAATAGGTATAAAAAGTATACAAAATGATTCCATGGATTAAAATAGTGGAAATTAAGATATAATATATATATATATATATATATATATATATATATATATATATATATATATATATATATATATATATATATATATATATATATATATTATTAGCTATAACCTATCTAATAGAAACAAAATATTATATAAGATACCGGTTACACTCACAAGGTTGCGTTGATTCGAGTGCCGATGGATTTGTTTGAGCTGTGTCGTCCACTTCTCCTTTTCGTAAGGACGACGTTGATGAGTTAAATTGATACGGCTATCAGACGTCACGACCCGAAGTCCTCAGGTTCTTTGTCATGACAAAGGGGATCACATAAAGGAGCAAATGCGACAAACAGTACAATAAAAATTTGTTTCTTGGATGGGAAAATGAAAACCGGAAGAAAAATTTGAGGATATTTTATTCATAAAAGTTGACCATTGGTAATGTTTAAAAACAACAGACCAGAACTGGGAACAGGAATGGGAACACAGGGCAATTTAGGGTTTTATTTTGGAACCGAAGGGAATACGTTGATTTCTTAAATAAATTCCCCTTATCAATTCATAAAGTTTAATTGAGAAAAAAGAACTTTCGGAGTAGGATGGAACTGAAGATGTTCAACGAAAAGCTGACGATGTAGTTCCCCAACTCGGGACTACAAAAAAAAAGAATTTAAAATTTTTTTTTTTTTTTTTTTTCAGTTGCCGTTAATTCATTTATTTTGTTATAGTTGAAAAAATTTCTAAATAGTTGAAAACAATAATAAGGAAACAAAAATTTAGAAGGACCTACGTGAGATAACGAAGAGTAACGAAGAGTGGTATCCTTCAATTGTTGTCGTTCGTCGAATAACTCACTATTTTAAAGTCTTTTTATTTCTCTTATAAATGTCTGAGTTTTTTTTTGTTTTTTAAATCGTTATTCGAATTATTATTTGAAATATTTGTACTTAAATTTTTGTTAAATAATATATACCTACAAATAGAAAATAAACAGAATTAGATACTACTATTCTACAATATACAAAAAGAGTATAGGGCCTATCTGGGATAATTCCAGCGCAGAATACTTCATTCTTGCGAAGCCCCTATACTTCCCTCTTGGTCATCGTCTGAAACGGACAACCCATCTGTAAATAATAACCATTAATAGAACTTGAGCACGGATGCTCACACCCCCTTACCAAAGTTGGTCTTGGTAATGAAGACTGACCAACTTTCCTTAAAACAAGGAAGGCAAGTAGGAGTGTTCAAGAGAAGTTGTACTAGAAGAAAACCAAATAAATCATAGAAAGTAGGAATTGATAAACAGTTCCAAAATGCCTCACCTGTCTAACGGTAAAAGAATATAAGAATAACATAAACCTAATCGTGACGATCCATATCGGTAACCTGTTCAAAAACACGGTTAATTTCTTTCAGAATAATCTCCTTGGAGACATTCCTTTCTTTTGCAAACTTCCAAATCTTTGTTACTTGAACTGTAGTGAAGGTTGTTAATTCTGACGATACCGTAGAAGAAGTGGAAGGTTGAGGTTGATTAACGTTCGGTATCTTTGGAGGTTCTTCACTTACAGTATTTTGTCGTGGAGCTTGTCTACGTTTATTAAATCTTTTTAATCCTTTAGGTTTGGATTTTGACGCAGATGTAGTTGATGTTGTTGGAGTCGTTACCCGACTCTTCTTGGCTCTGGAAGCTGATAAAGGACAATCTTGAACTGAACTCCTCTTTTTAGAGGTTTTAACTCTCTCCTGTAATCGCGATGATTTAGAGGAAGTTGAAGGTTGATCATTAAGGCCCATGGAATCCTTAAACGACCGGGAGTAGAAAACTCTCGTCGTTGATTTACCGGGTGTTCGCCTCTTTTGAGAAGGTACTGTCCTTGGTTGATTGGGACGATATTCAAGTCGGCCCTGGATTCCTGACGGTCCAGGGACGGATTCTATTTCGTCAACAACCACTGAGGTTGTAGTAGGGGTTGTTGGGGTGGTGGTTATGTCTGGTCTGGGATCTTGAGTCCTTCGTTGAAAATTTGATAGACTCAAGATGGCGAACATTTCTTCGAAGGTGGTTTCTGTGTAATGAAGACCATCATAACACAGGTCCAAAGCACCCAACCTATCCGATGCTCCCATCCAGAATTTATGATGTGGATTAGGTTGGTTTTTGTTATTATAATAACGATCAAAAACCGTTTTCATTGAAAAGACCTGCTTTTTAAACCAAGTCAAGTTGTTATCTTGTAAATCACATCTTTCCATACATTTCTCGAGCCTTTATGTTGAGAAAAGATCGTTGAAATTGAGGTTGTTGTTCTAGTAAAGGTATGAGGTCACTCCTACCTTTACGGGTAGTAGAAAAGATTCATTGTAGGAATGACCAAGATATACCCTCACTCCAGGGTTACGACGAGCGGCTATTCTGGAGATAGCGTCCATCTGAACGGGGACATAGGACAAATTGCATACGGGATTCCATGTAATGACCTTTATAGAGTTGTCCTCAGTCGTTAGAGGCATTTTCTTCCAAATGGAACACGTTAAACCAAATATATAGATTTGATCCACCGGTCCATTGGATTTTAGGAAATTGGCAAGATGCCGCCCTAGGTTTAACAAGTTCGTGCCTGAATGGCATAAAACAAAAAGTTCAACCTCATAAATCTGCTGAAGCTGCTCCTTCACCTGTTCCAGCACCCCTACTTTTGAGGTGCCTAAGAACAGCAGTCTTCTTCCTCTGTCCATACTCAGACTGAAAAATAAAAATATATTTGTATAGATATTTACAATTTTTATGAAATACTATTTACAATATTTCATTGGTTAATTTTTTTAGTTGGTTAAATTTTTTAGAAAAATGTGAAAATTGTTAATCTAAGCAACAACTATGTTTTTAATGTATAGTAGTGAATTTAGTATTATTAATTTATTATTTTATTAATACGATCTACATTACAAGGATTTTATCACTTTTATATATTATATTTCACTTATTTTTATTTCACTTTTATACATTATAATTTTTATTTTCACTGCACTTTTTATTGTTCACTTGCACTTATCTTTTTCTTTGCACGGACGATATTCCAGTGGACGATCCATGATGTCATGTTGTGGGGCGTCTCCATGGGATCGCAATCGACGTGGGGAAGGTTCTTCAGGTGAATCCATCCCCGTTAAACAGGTGATGTTCATCTTTCGTTCTTCTTCCACTGGCGATCCTTCTACAGGTTTTTGAAATTCCATGTAGTCCTCCTCAATAAAAAACCCTTCCGGATCAAATCCTTCAAAAGATTCGGCCAAATTATTGCTGAAATTCAGCTGATAATATTTATCAGGTTCTTCTATTATGGTGGAAAGAGCCTTAGGCACAAATCCCTCAAATGAATCCTGATCTACCGAAAAATCTAATGGACAAAACCCTTCAAATGATTCATTAATTGTTGCGTTGAACAGATCCTCTTCTTCTTCCTCCTCTTCTGGAGGTATTGTTAGATCTGTTTGGGTGAATCTGGTAGTGTTAATGTTGGCTATGTTAGATACATCGGCTGACCTGGTTGATCCGATGTAGGGGGGGGAGTGTCGCTGATACCTCAAGTGGATTAATAGGTGTAAATGTGTAGGTGATGATAATACCCTTTTTGGCACCCGAGAGGAATTCTCACTTAACTTAAATGTACCCCACACCACAATACACTTTTACATAGTCACACTTACCGAATTTGGAAAACAGTATAGAGATTGTTCACTCAGTCTCCTCAAATCTTAACATAAAGTGCAACACTCAAAATGGACTCACAGTGACATGGAGGGAGAGAAATACAACCACTCTTGCAACACAACCATACAAAAGGAAGGAATTCTGTAAAGTCAAAAAAAAAAAACTACTAACATGTATATATGAAACAAAGGAAGGTAATAAATTCCAATCTGAATGGTAATTGATTTTAATAGTTAATAATTATTTTTAACAAAAAAAACTCTTGATAATAGTTACTAATTATTTTAAAAAAAAAAAAAAAACTCTTGATATATTATTAACTGGTTGGTCCCAGTTTTGTAAAAAAATATATAAATAATTATCTCTATCATTGAAATGGAGTGCATGAAAGTCAATGTATTGAATTCCAGAAGTGTGACAAGAAGACCATGGGAAAGAAGTTGTTAGTAAAGGACAGAACTAGGAAGAAACATACAATTAGGATAGGTTCCTTATCTGAATTATCAATTGGGTTTTTCAATTTGCGCCAACTATTTGGTCTTCTAGTTTTTCTATTATTTGATTTGGTTAAGTCTTATGTTCATAAAATTTGGTCGGTAAAGCTACACAAAATATCCACTAAACGAAGTTTTTCTTTTTAAGATCCAAACAAAAAAAACGGAAAATTTACATTATACATTAACAATTTTAATGTACATTTTTCATTATATGGTCAGATATATATTTAATTCATTATTTTTACTATAAGATATATTTAGTTTTTAACCTTATGAAAGGAATAACCAAGATAAGTTATTCGGAAGGTTTTGTGATCTTTTCTCCTCTGCTTCACCTTCGAATTTGTTTAATTTCAATCTATAAAAAGTAATCTTATTTATTTTTCACTACACACTTTATTGTTCATTAAGTAAACTTTTATCACATTATTAATTTTTCATTACCTGACCCGATAAAAAGAACTATCTTGGGACAGATAGAATGTCTTTCCTCACTTTCCAAGTCAATTCAAGATATTCACAGAAGTCAAATTTGAGTTATTTTCCAAAGTAGGTGTTGTCAAAATCGGATTTTTTTATTTTCTCTTAGGTTTTTGTTTTAGATATTAATAATTATTAGAACTTATAAGAATCAAAAGAATATTATTACAACTCCTGGAATATAGAAATAATGCATAAAATCTGTTATGTTTAAAATTGTTTTTATAAATGAACATGAAAAAAATACTTTATCTACCACAGACAGTGGTGAGAAGAGGGACTCTTTCGAGTTAACTACTCAACAATTGTCTTTTCACTCCATTACACCGATGTTTACCCGATAATCATTTGTTCATATAGTTAAGTCAAATGATTCTTGTAAAACTCTGTAAATGAGTCAGACAAGAAAGTCGAATAATCATTATCGATCAGTTTAAATATCTCTTCCTGAGCTTTCATCTGCCGCTCTCCTCAACTCCTCCAACAAGTGATGATCCTCTTCAGCTGAGTTGATATGAAAAATCATCGTCGTCCTCGTCACTGTCATCCTCAGGTAAAACCATTGGAGTCGGCGTCATGTCCGACAATGACCTTTCATTTAACATCTCCTCCTGTTCTTCATTGATTTCCGCATGCTCTTGTTGGTAATCTTCGCTTTGTTGAATAAGTTGACATTGTTGATTCTGTTGATGTTGGAGGAAATAAGGATTTCGTAAGAGATATCTGGGAACATCAACCCATTTCCGGAGTTGTGAAAAATGAGCCTGTATGACACCTTCCCTTTCATTGATTGGGTACTTGGCTATATCGTATGCGAGTGTTGAGTCGTATACTTTAGTAATCACGTATGGTCCCTTAAATCTAGGTTTAAACTTGTTGTTTACAAGATTCTCTTGAAACAAAGATCTATACGTGACTTTATCACCAAGGTTGAGTGGTGAAAATTTTTCAGCAGGTGACTTCCAATATTGTCGTAAACAAGGATTTCTCCTTGCACACGGATGTTGTTGTTGAACTAAGAAGTCACTTGGAGTTGACTTGATTGCTGAATGCCAAGTATTGTTGTATTTTACAACTACTTGTGGGAGTTGTAAATCCCAATCAGTTGGGTTTTGTTGAATCATCATTCGCAAAGTCTGTAGTATGGTTCCGATTTACTCGTTCCGTAACTCCATTCGTTTGTGGCCGATGACTAGATGCCAATACATGCTCAATGGCAAATTCCTCCAATACTTTGTTAAAAAGTACTGAAGTAAACTCAGTCCCTTGATCAGAAAGAATTTTCTGCGGAACACGCGGCAAAAACGGAATAAGTTTAAATTTCAACGTAGTGCTTACGGTTTTCGCAGATTTATCTTTCATAGGAATTACAAAAAGATACTTAGTGAAATGATCAATTGCTACAAGAGCATAAGAGTGATTTCGAAAAGTTCGCGGTAATTGTAATAAATCAACCGCTAACAATTCGAATGGATAAGACGTTGTTATCTTCATTACAGGCGGAATAATCACAGTAGGATTATTTTTATTCAGTTGACATGTCATACAAGACTTACAAATGTCACGAGCAACATTAGCAAGTTTTGGATGCCATAAGTCCTCTCTCACCAATGCAATAAGTTTCGGTGTTCCTGAATGTCCATTTTGTAAATGTAAATCCAAAACTAACCGAATTAGAAGAGGCATGGATATTACCATTCGCGGATTGTTTTCATTTTGGATGAAGATTAAATCTCCAAACAAAAAAAGATGTCGATATAGGACGAAATATTTCTAATCCATGTTCACGAAAAGTTGTATTTTCGTAGGGATCCAATGCTCTCCTCAGTTTGCGAAGAACATTGTCCTTGAATTGTTCTTGAGTTTACCTCTTCATCAGTGCTAAATAATTCATCAAGTTCGTCGTGGTTAATTGACAAATGTTGACGATATTTATTTTGACGCTTTTCTTTCATTACATGGTTCAAGATAATTAAAATGTATACCAGATACATTTTGTAAGTTACAGACATCTCCAGGAGTTCCATATAGTTAATGGATTGTTGTCGTTGTAGAAAACTCGTACAAGGCATTTAGATATATTAGCAAAGGCTAATATTGCTTCTGGAATTGGAAGTTGGCCAGGTAATTTCAGCAACTTCAGCTTCTTTGTAATATTCCTGCCTTCAAGTTGATACTTAGCTGGGTGTTTGATAATTTCCTCCGGTACTGTTTCCTTAATTTCCATATAGTTAGCAGGTGTTCCGTCCAACCACATGGATAAAGATTGAAACAAGGAGTTTTCTCCTCCTGGCATTAAATGAACTGTGTAACCTTCAGGAATAAAACCTGAAGGCTGAACTTCATCAATGGTGATGTGGTAGAAGCCACCCTAACCCTGAAGTGGAAGTAGGACAGAAGTTAGATTAGGATGGTGCTGATATAAAAATATAAATTTTGCTGATATAGGAAACTGTGAATAAAGAAATATAATAGATAAGTAAATCGATAAGAAGAAGAGAAAGAGAAAGTCAGACACGAAAGAAACAAGGAAAAAGCAACAGAAATAACAAGTAAATCAAGTCTAGCCTAAACTCAAAATTTGGGCTACAAGTTTAAACTCCCAGGAAATTATGAAATTTGAAGAAAATCAAAAATCGAGTCAAGCATAATATATATTTTGTTCGTGAATTACGAAAATGGCATAAAAGATAAAAATTTTACAAGAAAATGATATATATACAAGAAATAAGAAGAAACATGCAAAAGATAAGAAACAATATGGCGGCCATTAGCTGGAAACTGTAAACAAAGAGAATATTCTGGAAAGTAGTTAGAGGCAAAATGAAAATACTACGAAATTTAGTATTAGTGCTAAAATCTAGCATCTACCAACGTTGCCAGAATTTATAGTCTGAAAATTTTGAAAGAAGAAGTCAGTCCTTGTTAGAGCTCTTCCCGATAAGTTGTGCTCTTAGCCGTAATTGTTTATTGAAAAGATTTTAGATCGTGGAAAATAATTTCGAGCTTATTATATAATTAAGAAATTGATAAATACAAAATTAATTTTGTTATTAAAGTTAATTTGAAATTATAATTCCTGCAGAACTTTAGTTCTATTTTAGAATTTTACGATCGATATTGAAACTTAGAATTATTATTCCCGCAGAACTTTAGTTCTATTTTGGAATATTATTATCGATACTAGATTTTAAAGCCCCGACAATTTTTGCAAAGCTTTGATTTTATATTAAAATTACAGTAACAAAGAAAAGACCTACGTTTTAAAATTCCCGCAGAGCCGTAGCTCTATTTTGGAATTCTGAAATAAAGAATAAAACTTAAGCGTATAATTTCGCTAAGCTCCACTTTGAAGAATTATACAATTTCGATTACGACTGTTTGAACTTGTAACTTATAAAAGTTATGGTTTTGTTTATGATCTCGTTATTTCGTGAATTGATTTTTTAATTTAAGTTTTAAGAATACTTTCTCAAGTCACAGCAGATTTTGGAATAAATAAAAGTCATTGTAACACAACCTTATAAGTTATAAAATTTTGGAATAATTAAAACCGATTTGTGAAGAAAACTACATTAATAAAGGAGTTTTGATTAGTTAATTTTCGTTGATAAACAACGATTTACTGATCAGAAAAATTATAATCAATTGTAACTAGAAAAGAAAAGAATTTTATTAAAGAACAACCGAAAAGCGATTTTTTTTTTTTTTTTTGGTGAATTGACATTACACGCAAATCGTAACCTACCAACTTGTTTAGTAAAATTTTTATTATTATTATTAATAAAAATTTGGAGTAAATAGTAAAGTGATTTATTATAAATAAATGAAAGTTTTTATTTGTTTATATTGGACCTTTAATTAAAGTATGAGATTCGTGAGGTATAATTGAATTAATTTAAACATTTTGGTGATATTTTACGAACTACTTTTTCAATATTAGTTATTGTAAAAGTTTAGTAATTGAGATTATTTGAGATTAGAATATCTTTGAAGTAATTTACGGTGTATGACCTTTCAGTATTCGTGAAGCATGTTGAATAATTTGAATTAAAACATCTTTAAGATAATTTTTCGAAGTCTTTTCTTTCGGTTGATCAGTTTTAAATGATTTAATTAGTTTATATGAGAACAACTTTGACATAATTTTCCATTTTTGTTGCTTTCAGTCTTACTGAACACGTTGAACACTGAATAATTTAAATTAATTCAAATTAGAAAATCGTTGTAACAGATTTTGGAATTTTAACTTTAACACGTTGAATACTTTGAACGTTATTAATAAACTATGTTTATTATTTTGAATATTTTAATTGGAATCCATACATGATCTTAAGCATTTTAAATAGTTTTAAGTAATTATAATCAAGTATTTTGGAGATATTTTCAGTTTTGAACGTTGTTTAATTACTGACTTTATTTAATATCAAGTACCTATAAAGCCATTCAAACCGTGACTCTAGAAGTTATTAATTTACAATTAAATGGTAAACTAATAAAAAGTTAAACAATAACAATAAACGAAAGGATATAATCAATATTTATAGAAAATAAAACAAATAATTAAGGAAATTAAAATTTATTACTAAATTTAATTAAGGCAATTGAAACAACTAAGCAGAGAAAATAAGTTTAATTAAGATAGACTACAATTAAAAGATTAAAATTAAGACTCCACGGATGAGGAAGCATTGATTAAGCGAAGTATACATCCGAATTAAAACACCTGGGTTTAAGTTGCGAAAAGACACAACGCAACCCTAGTTTGAATTAAGTAACAGTCCACTATACGAGCAAACGAACGTTTAGTTGTGTTGTAATACCCACCACAAGCTACGACAGTGACTACTTCTAGTTGATCATCCTGATCATCCAGGAGTGCCTCCACTGGAGCAACGCATCTGCTACTATGTTATCTTGACCTTTTATGTAGCGGATGTCATAGTCATAATCAGTCAAGTCAAGTCGCGCAATGTGCGAGCGCTACGTCCGTCAACTGCCGCCATGTTATTTAGATATACCAAAGGCTCATGGTCAGTGAAAATATTGAACTTCTTCGAACACAAGAATGTTCGTAAAGTTTTAACTGCCTATCTCAATGCTGCAAGCTCCTTCTCAGTTGTAGAGTAGTTCATTTGAGCTCTGGAAAAGGATTTTGAGATATAAGATATGGGTCGGTTTACGCCATCAATAGTTTGAGATAAGACTCCTCCTGCTCCAATTAACGAAGCATCAACGTGGTTCTAATGATGGAGCGGTTAAGTTATAGTCTGGAAAGGGTAGGGTCGGTGGCTCCAACGCTGATTTTAACTTTTTGAAGTGCCTCCTGGCATTCTGGAGTCCAATTAACTGTTTTACCCCCGAACTTGAGCCGAAAGTGGCTTACAAATTATTGAACAATCAGGAATATGTCTTTGATAGAAATTCACCATACCCAAGAAAGACCGTAATTGTTTTATAGTTGTCGGTTGTGGAAAATTAAGTACTCCACTCAAATTTTTATCAATTCGGTTGTATCCCTTCTGGATCAATTAAGTGTCCTAAAAATTTAGCACTTTCTCAACACAATTTAGTCTTTCCTGGCTTCAACTTAAAACCATTTGCTTGTAACGCAGCCAACACCTTTGCAAGTGAGCTCAAATGTTGGTCAAAGGTCTCTGATCGGATTATCAAATCATCGAGATATACCATTACTTCTAACCAAGGTATTCCTGCTAAGGCGAGCATCATACCTCTTTGGAAGGTTGCTGGTCCTCCTTTTACCCCAAAAGGCATTCGAAGGAACTCGTAGTGAGCCAACAGTGTTGAAAATGCCATTTTCTTAATTGAATCATCAGCCATCTCGATTTGATAATACCCCTTTACCAAATCTATGGTTATAAATAATTTGGTTCCACCCATATTGTAAATGGAGTCAATCAAGTTTGGCAAAGGAAAGGCATCCGCTTTTGTGTGCTTGATGAGGGCACAGTGTTAGGAAGAGCTAGAACGTGTGAATGAACCAACTTGCCTACACAGAATTTTTGAATAATAACCCAAGATTTGACAGAATAATTACATATTACATTCAAATCCGTCAGCCATGAAAACACTATATCGCGTTCACACTTAATAAGAATGTAAGAACTTTCAGTTCAGTTTCAGCGTGATGAGTATTTTCACAAAGAAAGTGGTGATCGCTTGCTTTTTGCAGAAAAGGGGCCAACCTACCACAAGAGTTGCACGTTTATGTGGGGTACTATTTGTAACTTAGTCAGCTAGTGTTAACAAACGAACCGATTATTCTAGTCATCAATTACAATATTCAAAAAAAGATAAGAAATGAGGAATAGTGAAATAAATGAATACTGATACTATATTTACTTATTGAGCAATTGTAAGTGACATTATAATGAATGAATTTAACTTTTATGAAATTGATTTATAATTACAAAAACACTTTACTGTTCATTAATTTTTATCATTAATTTTACAATTTTGATTATTAATGTGTGGTAGGTATTTAACCTATATTGTGGTATTTGTTGGATACGGAAAACAACTTGCTAAGCCAATCAACACTCAAGAATAGAAGTATTTTCCTCTTAAGTGGAGTTGTTAGTGATGGAATAAAGGAGTTGAAAGAAGATATTATATTATTTTCAGCTTATCAAATTAGGTTGGTTGTAGATGGCTTCTCTCTTCTTTTTCCTTGTATTATTTTCTGATTTGGATATATTACCTTGTATTTCTTCTTCAAGGCTACAAGATGAGGAATGGGTAACATGCTATTGGAAATCGGGTAATGGCACAAGGTTGAGATGGCCAAAAGTCAGAATTAGGATGTCCACAGGTTGCAATGGTCTCAAGGCTCTGGATTGGAATTGCCCAAGTTTGGAAAATCTTCCCAATATTGGAAAGACCTCAAGCCCTGGATTGGGATTGGTAAGTCACAGGATTTGAATTGTCCCAAAATTAGGAGCCTATAAAGATTTGCTATTATTAACTCCTTATCCCATTAATATTCATTATGAAATTTATATATATGTATTATAATTACAATTATTCACATGAAAGTTTAACAATTAATATCACTATAAAATATAATAAATAATTAATGTTTTTACCTTAATCAAGGCAATTTCTTAGATGACGAAATTGTTTACCTGGTGGAGGCCTAACCAATTTCTGAGTATTTAATTATTTTTGGAAAGAACTCAAAAATATAATTTGCAAATAATAAATATATATCAATACTCTGTAAAATAGAAATAATTAATAAAATCTTTTTATTTAACATAAATAAATAGAAATAAACATATAAAAAATAATTTAAAAGGAAATAACTGATTTTGTAATGATCATCAGTTTTACTGATGATTAAAAAATACCAAAAAAATACTAGAAAAATAGTTCTATAAATAATAACTTTGACTCTCGATTCTCCCTTTCAATGGTAATCAATACAAAGCCGTAGTTTACCGTCAGGCTTACGTACTGGTACCACAGGAGCAGAATATGGAGAGTAACTAGGTCTGAGATATCCCCTCTCTCCAACTCTTCACACTGTTCTTGGATCTCTTGAGCCAAAGGCCCTTGAAACCTTCGAACAGGTACATGAATTGGAATGTTAGTGTCCAATTCAATTTCATGTTGGATGTTGGTTGCTAATCCAACGTCTTCATCATCCATACTTAAGACAGTTGGATATTGTTGAAGAAGGTTGATCAGTTGTTTTTTCTGCTCTTGATTAACATTAACTTCGTTAATCTTGAACTCTTCAATAATCTTATCGCAAGTCCAATAAGCGATGCTTGATTCTTGTTTTGTTGAATCAAGTTGATGCCTATTTATAGAAACCTCTACGTTATTCTGTGGTAATGCAGTTGCAATTCCCAACACTTGCCCTCTCGGTAAAAACCTTGAGGTGTCCTTATTGCAGATATCAATTTGAAACGGTTCTTCGTTATAACTATTCCGTTTACTACTTCCACTTCTACCTTTTCTTGTGGTTCCACTAACATTGTCGAAGTAGGAAAGTTGGTTCCTTGATATGCCATTTCAGCATCTATCATCTTGTTTAGTGGGAATTTCCACATTCCGTGAGTTGATGACCTCCCAACAGGTTAATTTCGTTGGGTCTTTCGATATTACCCTGAATTCATTTCCGGTTCTTTGGAAAAGTTGATAAGTTGACATATCAGGTAATAAGGAATTTGATCGTAGAAGAGTAACTCCAATGACCATGGAATGATCCATAGCGGAATCTGGAAGTATATAAAATTCTTCCAAAAGTTGAAATATATCCCGTTTCGAATCTTAATCTTAAGATTACGAACTTGTGTATAGGAATACGCGCATTTCCAACGCCTGTGACCCTTGCGACCACCGATGGATATCGTTGTATACCATTCAATAATGAAACAGCGCTTTCTTTTATTAAGTTGATTCTCTGCTCCATTATCTATTAAGGAATGGAAACAAGTTCCTGGATAGTCTACTACTTCTACTGCGACCATTAAAGGTTGGGTCTCGCATTTACTAAATTGTAGAAGTAGGGTTTCACCCTTATTTTTATTCTCCTTTAAACCAATTGTGGAAGTTAACTCTGTTGCTAATGGGGGACTCCTACAAGGAGTAGTTAACCCTTCAACCGTGACTGGCCCCTCAGTCACGGGGTCAATTAGTTTAAAGGTTGCTCTTGATTTCGCACAGACAAACCCCCAGTGGCATTTTCCTTCTCTGCCGTTGATCGTTTTGATGTGTGCGTGGTTCTGTTCCCTCCTGAATTTGGTGGAGAATTACTTTGTTGTCTTGGCTGTCGGTTCTCCCATTCCGGACAATGTTTGCCCACATGACCATATTGGTTACATACGGGGCAATTCTCCGGATACCGTTGTTGTTGTTGTTGACTTTGACGTTTAGGATTTTGCGAACACTTGTAAGACAAGTGCCCACTCTTTCTGCAAATGGAACACTTGTTATTAAGTATGTAACAAGTGTCCTTAGAATGAGTGTTTTTATCACAAAAACTACACCACTGGTTGTTTTGTCTTTGTGAAGGTTGTCGCTTACGATTACTCTGCCTACGGTCATCCGACCGTCCTGAAGAGCTGGAACTTTCGCTACTTTTACGTGGCTTCTCCCTGACGAGCTTGGAACTGCGGTTTCCCGTAGTCTTCTTCTGACGTCGTTCCTTTTCTGACAACCGTTTCTCGACTGTGGAGACAGTTGGGCATTGGAAGAAGTATTCTTCCATCGCTTCACCACATCCACCCATGACTTCGGTTGGGCTCTCGTCTCAGTGGAAACTCGGGAGATATCCACTATTTCAGGAACGGGTACCTGGTCATGTCCCTTACAATCCTGAAAGTATTGGTTATCAGATGATCAGCCAGGTTTACCAGCTGATCAAAGGAAACCTTGTTTCCCGAACACCACTCAGGATTACGCAGTTAACTTGCGATTTTTTTTGTTGATCACAGGCGGTAAAGCTGCTAGAAACACTTGACGTAATGTCTCATGTTCCTTACAGTCCTCTGCCGAAGTGGTGGGGTAAGCTTTCCTCGCGAGATCCATCAACTGGATAGCAAAGATCCTGACGGTCTCATTCTTTCGCATTTTAGCAGCCATAAAATCATGGACTGCTCGTTCTTGTCTCACTGTGTCCACATTATTAAACATCCATCAGATTCTGTTTAATCTCTTCATAAGACTTATCCGCCTTATGGAGTTGATGATAGAGGGCCATATAAGATGATTGTAAATACGAACCCAAGAGCCTTAACCAATCCTGTTTATGTGTTGGGTACAGGACTGTTCAATATTCCTCAAATTCACGAAAGAATACTTTAAGGTCCTGGTCTATGTCAGGGTTACATTTTGCTTGCGGCACAGCCTTGTTGGACTTAGGATTGTTGAACATCTGTGCCATCATGGTTATCGCTTGGGAAACCATAGCGTTGTGAGCCTGTTGGGCGGCTAAACTTTCTGCTACGAATTCCCGGAATTGCTGGTCCGTCATGTTACCTGTCAAGATGTGGGGTTCATTATAGCTTGTTGGTAGGTATATATGTAGGCGGTGACGGTGGTAGTTGTGGTCCGCCGTCAACCTCGCGATCCACAGCAACGGGCGGTTTCCTGGTCTTAGGACGTACCGACCTCTCTGGTGATAGTGGTGCAGCAGAATGTACGGGATCTACACGAGCTGATAATAAATCCATTATCTTTTTGTTCTGCTCGCTTAATCGCAGATCTACTTCTCGCGTATACCTTATAACTCCCGCAAGCATCTCTTGCACGTTTTCCATGGTACGTTGATACACAGGTTAGAAATAATCGTGCATAGTTGCGCCCTTCTGGTTATCAGATATCTCTGGTGTGGACGTGGCGTTATCGAGTCGGAAAAGTAATTCCAATTCAATCACCTTGGCCACATTTACCTTGATTTCATCATTATTCATGATATTGGTATTTTCTGCCATTATGTTGTATTTGTTATTCCTCTTCGTGATCCTGGCAGAGTCGCCAAAATATTTTCTCTGTAAGACTCCCTGTATTTGAACCAAACAGAAAAAATAATAATTTGAGGAACACTCACATTTTTGGGGGTGACTCAATGTCCAAGTTGTGTTGTACCGTCCTCTTCGGATGGCGGTGTTGATGATGTGAGGTGGTTGTACCATCCTCTTTGGATGGACGGTGTTGTTGGTTTGATGTCGCTCTCTGATGTTCATGATCAGCTGATCTCAGGACCGTTGTGAGGGCAAAAGGATCACTCAGAAGGAACAGCTTTGGCAGGTTTATAATAATTTCTAAAACAAAATTGGAGAGTCATTGAAAGAACCATAAAAAAAATCTTTTAATTGTTGAAAGATAATGACGTTGTCAGAGCACGAACAGGAAAAGGTACTGTTAATGAAGAAACAGTTCAGATTAGGGCATTGGAGTTGAAGTGAAACTGACGGGAATGTTGGTTTCTTAATGACTGTTTGTCAAAAAAGAAAAACCCGTCATCACTTCAATAAAGGAAAAGAAGGACTAGTAAAGTTGGCTGATAAATGTAGAACCTGTTATTGTTGTTCTAAATTCAGTATTTGAATGTTGAATCAGAAGAAATACTGTTTATTGCAGTTTCCTTGTTAGCACTGAATAACTGGTTACAACACAGTTCCTGGCTTTGCAACTGCAATGTGAAAAATTTTATTCATGAGATATTGAATTATAATTATTTTAATTAGAACTTATTAAAGAAAATATTACCACTTACTATTCTCCACTTTGAAATTGGATCGAATATTGGGCAATGTATAAATTGTTTTTCTTCTTTTACTTTAATTTATTTTTTCCTTTTATCATTATAGTCTCTTATATTGTCTTTTATATTTTATTTTGAAATGTAAGAAGACAAAAAAATCTAAAAAGAAAAGAAAACAATAAGAATTAATAACCAGAACCCCCCCCAAAAAAAAAAGAAAAGAAAAAGTATATCTTATCTCTAAATGTTTCCTCTTCCAAATCTTTCTTTTTTTTCTTTTCTTCCATTTTGGCACATCTCCAGTTATTTCTGGAACAATAAAATTAATTAGCATGAGCATACAAAAATGTGCCCATGCTCAAAATATATATATATATATATATATATATATATATATATATATATATATATATATATATATATATATATATATATATATATATATATATATATATATATATATATATATATATATATATATATATATTACAGATTGCCACCACTCACAGGCAGAGCCCATTTCAAGGAGGGGGCACACACAAGGGGGAAGAAAACTCATTCAAACACAGACCTAACGCACATCCCTCAGGTGGGCACAGGTCGATAGTTAGAATATATATATATATATATATATATATATATATATATATATATATATATATATATATATATATATATATATATATATATATATATATATATATATATTATATAGGTGAGGACATAGCGCCATCCTAAGCAATGAAAGTACCCCACATTTTGCTTAACCGCAGGGTGATAGGGTGGGCTAGACCATTCCATTTCACTCCATTGCCCTTTGGTTCATTCTTTTTCACATTTAACCTTCTCAGAGGGTCTCTAGTGTACCCTTGTCTCACATTGGAGTGTCTATACTCCCACT
>SEYY01000863.1:78062-85562 GCA_009176605.1 Armadillidium nasatum
GCATAGCGGTTAAGTCTGGGGTCGGAGAGTTGGACAGAGAAAGGATGAGACTGTGTAGAAAGACGTGTCGCACGAGCCCTTCTCAGTGGAGGAGGTATGCGACGTGAGAGTTCAGAAGAGCAATGTCCGTTGTAATAGCGATAGTATAGAGAGAGTGACGCAACAATTCGACGGGAAGAAAGAGATTGGAGAGAGTTAGTAAGAGCAGGAGTTGATAGACGAAAAGCCCTAGACTCCACCTTTTCAAGATGAGCTGTATGTGTGGAACCACCCCAGATATGCGAGGCGTACTCCATACAGGGGCGAACAACACCCCTATACAGAGCAGCAACTGGGGTGGCGTAAAAAAACTACGAAGGCGCCACAGAACACCCAACCTCTTAGAAGCTTGTTTAGAGAGAGAGATAATGTGATCTTTCCAAGAAAGATCACGAGAAAAAGAAACACCGAGAATATTGAGAACAGATGAAGGTTTGAGTTGAGTGTTTTCGAAGAAGATGTCATAGTTGTGTGGAAGATTGTGTCGAGTAGAAAGATGGAGGAATTGAGTTTTTGAGGCATTGAAAACGACCATGTTTTCTCTGCCCCAATTTGAAATCAGGGATAGATCAGAGGTCAGTTGCTCCAAGGCGATCCTTCTTGCGTCTAATAACTGCTGTTGGGAGGGACGTCTTCAAATTGAAAGGAATAATGAAGGGTGGAGTCATCGGCATAGGAGTGTATAGGAGACGAAGTAATAGAGAGAAGATCATTGATGAAAATTAGAAAAAGAGTTGGAGAAAGAAGATCCTTGAGGAACACCACTATTTATAGATTTATAGGAGGAACGGTGGCCGTCTACAACAGCTGCTATAGAAACGACCAGAAAGGAAATTAGATAGGAGGTCACAGAGAGAAGGATAGATTCCGAAAGAGGGAAGTTTGGAAATCAAAGCTTTGTGCCAGACTCTATCGAAAGCTTTCGATATGTCTAGCGCCACAGCGAAAGATTCACCGAAACCCGAAGAGCGGAGGACCAAGAGTCAGAAAGTAGGGAAAGAAGATCACCAGTAGAACGTCCTTTACGAAAGCCATACTGGCGATCAGAGATAAGATTGGAAGAATTGAGATGTTTCCAAATCTTCCTGTTAAGGATAGATTCGAAAAACTTTAGAAAGAACGGAGGTTAAAGAAATTGGACGATAGTTAGAGGGTTGAGAAGGGTCCCCCTTCTTCGGTACAGGTTGAATGAGCGCACGTTTCCAACAAGAAGGGAAGATCGAAGTAGAAAGACAAAGACGAAATAGTTTACCAAGGCAGGGTGCAAGCTCAGAAGCACAAGTTTTGAGAACCGCAGGAGGAATACCATCAGGACCATACGCCTTCTTAGTGTTAAGCTCAGAGAGAGCAGAAATGACATCTTTAGAAGAAATTACAATTTTAGGCATAATGAGTTGGAGGGGGTTGTAGGAGGAGGAATAGCTCCGGAATCGTCCAAGGTAGAGTTAGAGGCAAAAGTTTGAGCGAAGAGTTCAGCTTTAGTTGAAGGTAAAATGGCAGTTGTGCCATCAGAAGATACTAGAGGAGGGAAAGAGGAAGAAGCAAAGTTAGCGTTGACATTTTTTGCGAAATGCCAGAAAGGGCGAGATGAAGAAGAACCAGAAAGATTATTGCATTTGCGGCGGAGAAAGAGTTTTTGGTATTCGAAGAATAGATTTTGCACGATTCCGGGATGAAATATAAGTAGCATGAGTTTCAGGAGTTTGAAGACGACGGTAATCTCTGAAGGCAGTATCCCTGCGGCGGATAGCGCGAGAACAAGCAGAGTTAACCCAAGGTTTGTTAGGTTTAGTAGAAGGGAAAGAATATGGAATGTACGCTTCCATGCCAGAGAGAATCACCTCGGTTATACGCTCGGCACACTCCGAGGGACCCCTCCCACGAAAGCAATAATCATTCCATGGGAAATCAGAGAAGTACAACCGCAAGTCTGACCAGTTAGCAGCACCGAAGTGCCACAGACGTCTCCTCGCCGAAGGCGGGGGCCGTTCTTGCGGAAGACTTGAAGAGACAACAAGATACGGAGATAAGAAGGTGATCGGATGAACCCAGAGGAGGAAAGAGTTTAACAGTATAAGGAGAAGGATTAGAGGTTAAGAAAAGATCAAGTATGTTGGGTTCATCACCAAGACGGTCAGGGATACGAGTAGGGAGTTGCACCAACTGCTCAAGGTTGTTCTGGATAGAAAAGTTGAAGGCGAGTTCACCGGCTGGAGATTGAGAACTAGAGGAAAGCCATTGGCGGTGGTGAACATTGAAATCACCCAAAAGGATGATTTCAGAGAAAGGAGAAGAGGAATAGAATGTGCTCTATTTTGGAGTTTAAATAGTCGAAGAATTTTTTATAGTCAGTAGAATTAGGAGATAAATAGACAGAACAAATAAATTTAGTAGTAGAATTGCAAGAGAGTTTAAGCCATAAGGTAGAAAATTCAGAAGACTCCAAATCAGAGACACGAGAGCAAATAACATCGTTGCGCACATATGCGCAACAACCGCCTTTGGCTGAAAATTGAGGATAGAGACAGTAGAGGAAACAGAATAAGGTTTGCTGTCAGCACACTCAAGCACCTGAGTTTCGGTTAAAATAAGAGATGAGGTTTAGAAAAGAGAGAATGGTGTTCAACAAAGGGAAAATTAGAAAAAGACGGCGAATGTTGAGAAATTAATGAAAAAAGAAGACCGTGCATAGTATATATATATATATATATATATATATATATATATATATATATATATATATATATATATATATATATATATATATATATATATATATATATATATATATATATATATATATATATATATATATATATATATATATATATATATATATATATATATATATATATATATATATATATATATATATATATATATATATATATATATATATATATATATAATATATTTAAATTTATATATATATATATATATATATATATATATATATATATATATATATATATATATATATATATATATATATATATATATATATATATATATATATATATATATATACCTTTTTTTTTTTTTTACCTTCTCACCCCCTGACCACCCCCTTGTTGAGGCGGCCACACTTCGCTAATGAAGCCTCCCGCCGCAGTCGGTCTCGTCCAGAGATCTTCAAAGAAGTGATGCCCCAGAAGATTTTGGGGCGAGAGTTGGAAGGACAGTCGTAAAAGAAAGTGTTTCCACGGTCTCCGGGGCCCTTTTGCATCTGGTACAAGTGGAAGATGTTGCCTGGTTTAAATTGAAATTGTGTTTGTAATGTTGTAAGTTTGGGTGGTGCCCGCATCTCAATCTTGCTAGTGAGATTTGTAAGTGTCTTGGGAGGTTGTTGGAGTCGGGGTTTATTTCGGGAGGGGTTTCGTTAAGGATGTTGTTTGGAGGTCTGTTGATCATGTATGAATGTGTTAGTTGAGTGTGTATATGTTTGGTTGTTGTGGTATTGGGGGGAGGAGGGGGAATGTGATTTAGGATCTGTTTGTAAAAGGCGCCGGTGGACGATGGAGGTTGTTTTAGTCTTTGTGGGGTAGGTTGGAGGAGAGTTTTGTGACATGGGTGTGTGGGTAGACGTGTTTTTGCGTAAAATTGGGTGCCTATCATTTCGAGGTGGTTCCTTATAGGTAGTATCTTGGTTTCGTTATGTAGGTGTTGTTGAGGGGTTGTGGGTGTGCAGCCGGTGATGGTGCGAAGGGCTTTATTTTGTGTTATTTGGAGTGTCGTTAAGTTTTTGGTCGGAGAGCAGAGGGTGCCAGATGGGGAGGCGTAGTTAATGGTGGGGCGTATAAATTGTTTGTAGATTGCAATTGAGGTTTGTATGTTGTTGTGTATGTCTGTGTTGGCCACTGTTTTGAGGATGTTGAGTTTTCTGTTTGCGGCTGAGGTGGTATTTTGAATGTGCTTGGAGAAAGTGAGGTGAGTGTCAAATGTTAGGCCGAGAATCTTTGGGGTTTTGTTGAAGGGTATGGGGGTGTTGTTTAGTAGGACTTGTGGGTGGGTGTTGGATATGTGTTTGTCTGTTGTTATGAGGGTTATGGAGGATTTGTTTGGGGATGCCGTCATCCTGTTTTCTACTAGCCAAGTTTGGAGTTGTGTTAGGTAGTCTTGTGTGAGTGATGTTGCGGTGGTGAGGTTTTTGTGAGTGGTGGCTATAGTTATGTCGTCGGCGTATGAAGTGATGCGGGTGAAAGTTGTTTGGGGTTGTGGGAGGTCTGCTGTGTATAGGTTGAATAGAGTGGGGGAGAGTATGGCTCCTTGGGGAACTCCGTTTCTAATGTTGATGGTACGTGATTTATGGCCGTTTTGTTGTATTTGGGCGGTTCTTCCTGATAGGAAGTTGGATAGCCATTTCTTAGTATTTGTTGGGATGTTGGATTGGAGGATTTTATGGATAAGATTATGTCTCGGGACAGTATCGAAGGCTTTGTTTATGTCAATTGCTATTAATATAGTTTTGTGATAAGGCTTATGGTTTAGTCCGTTTTATATAGGTTGGATGATGTTGGTAAGTGCAGTGGTGGTGGAGTGGTTGGGTTTGAACCCGTGTTGGAAGTTTTGTTGTGGGATGAATTGGAGGATAGAATTTAGGATTAGTTTTTCAAGAAGTTTTGAGATGGTGGATAAAAGGGAGATTGGGCGGTAAGAGGAGGGGTTTGAAGGGTCTTTGCCAGGTTTTAGTTTAGGGATGATTAATGCTTTTTTCCATTGGGGAGGGATATAGTTGAGTTGGATGGATTTGTTGAAGATGGAGGTTATGTATGTGATTGTGTGGATGGATAGGTGTTTTAGGTGAATATTTGATATGTTGTCTGGTCCTGTTGCTGGAGAGTTTTTGATAGTTTTAATGGTGTTTTGTGTGTTTGTGGGTGTGATGGCGTTTAAGTTGTTTTGGTTGTTGCGTAGCTTTTTCAGTTTTTTTATTATTTTCCTGTTTTGTGGGTGGGTAGGTAAGCTACTTTGCTTAGCGAAGTGTGTGGCCAGTAGGTTGATGTGTTGTTTGGGAGTTAATGGGGTTTGTGTAGTGGGATTGGTTGGAGTTTCGTGAGTGTGAAGTGGGTTGTTTTTTGCGTTGTGAATTGTGTGGATTGTTTTCCAGACTCTTTTGCTGTTTGTGTTGTCCAAGTTTTTGATGAGGAAGTTTTGGTAGTTGTTGGTTGTGTGAGTTTTTATTAGGGTCGATATTTGATTGTTTAGGGTTTCTAATTGTGTTTTGGTGAGTCTATATATATATATATATATATATATATATATATATATATATATATATATATATATATATATATATATATATATATATCCGATCCAGCGGGGCCAGCACTCGTCTCCATCTAGATCTGTCGTAAATAATTCCATCTTCCACCAGCTGTTCTACCTTAGGCAGCTGATATCGTCTCAGTGAATACCCAACTGACTTCATCCTTATCATCCTAGATCTCCCTCTCGGTCTTCTTCCTCTTGGCATCCCCTCTCATCTCCCTCTATCCGCTCTCCCCTCCGATATCCTCCACACACGTCCCAACCATCTCTGTCATGCTGCATCTTTCTTTTGATTAATTGGTTCAACCCTTATACTTTCTCTAATTATTTCTCTTCTTATCCTCTCCTTCCTGGTCCTTCCCACCATCAACCGCATCACCCTCATCTCTGCTACTTGAATTCTGCTTCCTTTTCTTGTTGTCGTACTCCATGTCTCCGCCCCATTTAGAAAAATTGGGGACTGAGTACTTTCGAAAATTACTTTCTTTACTCTTATGTCCATTCTTTTGTCGGCCAAGATTGAGTACAGCGCCCTCATCACTCTTCCGTATTTCTCCATCCTGTCCGTGATTTCTAGCGTATTTCCTCATTTCCTTGTGAATACTCCCCCCCCCCCAAATACTCACGTCTCTCCACCACCCAGGTACCCTCACCTCCTCGCCATCCACCTTCATCACAAGCTCCTCTCCATCCTCCTCCATGCTAACTATTAACAATTCTGTCTTTTCAACATTCTTGCTCAATCCTGCCTGGGTGATTGGAACCACCCCAGATGTGTGAGGCGTACTCCATACAGGGGTGAACAATACCCCTATAAAGAGAAAGCAACTAGATTGGCGCAAAAAAATCATGAAGGCGCAACAGAACACCCAACCTTTTAGAAGCTTATTTAGAAAGAAAAGTAATATGATCCATCCAAGAAAGGTCACAAGAGAAAGAAACATCGAGAATATTAAGGGCAGATGAAGGCTGCTTGAGTTGTGTTTTCGGAGAAGATGTTATAGTTCTGTGGAAGATAGTGTCGAGATATAGAGGAAGTGAGCTTTTGAGGCATTGAAAACAACTTTGTTTTCTCTGCCTCAATTTGAAATACGAGAAAGATCAGAAGTCAGTTGCTCTATGGCCACCATTCTAGCTGGGATGGGCGCCTTTCAAACTGAAAGGAATAATGAAGGTTGGAGTTATCAGCATAGGAGTGGATAGGCAATGAAGTAATAGAGAGAAGATCATTACTGAAAAGTGAAAAAAGTTTTGGGGACAGGACAGAATACTGAGGAGCACCACTATTAATAGATTTAAAGGATGAACGGTGGCCGTCTACAAAAACAACTATTATTCGACCGGAAAGAAAATCAGAGAAAAGGATAGATTCCGAAAGAGGAAAGTTATGAAATCATAGCTTTGTACCAGACGCTACCGAAGGTTTTAGAAATGCCCAGCGCGATAGCAAAAGATTCACTGAAATACCGTAGAGCGGAAGATCAAGAGTCAGAGAGAAGGAAAAAAAGATTAAAAATGAATTATGAAAGCCATACTGGCTATCAGGGAAAAGATTTGAAGAACAGAGATGTTACCAAATCTACCTGCTAAGGATAGATTCGAAAACTTTAGATAGAACGGAGGTTAAAGAAATTGGACGTTAGTTGGAGGGTTGAAAGAGGTCCCCCTTCTTCGGCACAGGCTGAATGAGGGCACATTTCTATCAGGAAGGGAAGGTTGAAGTAAAAAGACAGAGACGAAATAGTTTACCACGGTAGGGTGCAAGCTCAGAAACACAAGTTTTGAGAACCACAGGAGAGATACCATCGGGACCGTACGTCTTCTTGGTGTTAAGCTTTGAGAGAGCAGAAATGACGTCTTTAAAAGAAGTTACAATTGTAGGCATAAATGAGTTGGAAGGAGTTGAAGGACGAGGAATAGCTCCAGAATCGTCTAAGGCTGAATTAGAGGCAAAAGTTTGGGCGAAGAGTTAAGTTATAGATGAAGGCAAATGGCAGTTATGCTGTCTGAAGATACTAGAAGAGGGAAAGATAAAGAAGAAAAGTTAGATTTGACATTATTTGCAAAATGCCAGAAAGAACGTGAAGAAAAGGAATCAGAATGATTATTGTATTTTCTATGGAGAAAGAGCTTTTAGTGTTACGAAGGATTGATTCTGCATGATTCCGTTATGAAATATAAGTTGCATGAGTT
>SEYY01000863.1:90562-92771 GCA_009176605.1 Armadillidium nasatum
AGTGGTCAACACAACGGACTTCCATCTTTTGGGCCCGGGTTCGATTCCTCGAAATTATAACAACAGTAGCAGTTAATATAAATATATATATATATATATATATATATATATATATATATATATATATATATATATATATATATATATATATATATATATATATATATATATATATATATATATATATATATTTACAGAATTCCATGTTGCGCGTTATATCGTGATGTTCCGAATCATCATAATGAGTCAGCTGGCAATCTAAATAAAAACGTTCTTCAGGCTTCGCCCTCTTCGTTAACTTTGTCTAATAATTATAGACGTCGACGCATAAAACTCCGCAAGAAAAATAACCAGTCTATAGTATGTATTCATTTTATTTATCATTAATTCTTGAAAATATTTTCCACACCTATATTTTATTTTTATTTTTATTTTTTTTCAATTTAATTATTTATTTTAGAATACGAAAATTGATTCGGACCTAGATGAAACTCTCTGCAAATCTGGCAGAAAATCGGAAATGAAGTGTTCAAGTAATTACTCTCCCTTTCACACTCCAACGAAAATTATATCTTCAGACTCTGACAATATTTCTTGTTGTTCCAAATTTAGTAAAATCTTTTCGCCTTCTGGTAAGTTTTTATGTATCATAAATAATTTTTAAAAAAAGATACGTAAAATGCTCCTTGGTGATTAGGATTTTAATTGAAAGAGTTTTATTCAATACAATCCAGAAACAGATTGGAGTTGGAGTATTATGCAGTCTTTAAATAACTACTCTGACTACTTAGGATAGAGGAAATAGTAAGAGTAAATTTGTATTTCACAAAAATCTGAAATCAGAGAAATTGTTTCCAAACTTTGTTATTTGATGTTTCTTGCGTTTATATCAACAACAGGACATTTAAAGAAATGTTTACTGATTTTTTTGTGTAATAAAGTTGGGAATTATTATTATTATTATTATTATTATTATTGTTATTATTATTATTATTATTATTATATTATAATTTATAAAATTCAACAACATCGTTTATTATAATGAGTTTTGTGCATTTTCCTTCTTCACATCTACAACTTACTCTCATGAAGAGTTTATTTTCTTCGGCGTTATCCTTGAGATATAAGATTATTTTATTTGCAAATAAAACAAGAATGTATAATTACAACCTCCACCAATTCATTTTATCCTTAAATTTGGAATATCTCCAGAGTTTTAACATTTAGGGAACATGTATTGATTAAATAGGGAGGGTAACAGAATTGAATGTATCATTTTTATCTGGATGGAAATAAACTTATAAATTCCATTCTGCCTGAATTTTCTATCAATCTCCTTCTCCTCTTTACTCTAAGTATATATATATATATATATATATATATATATATATATATATATATATATATATATATATATATATATATATATATATATATATAATATATAATATATATATATATATATATATGGCCTCCACAACAAACACAAAGAACTAGAAACATTCCTACACAAACACAACATCCACATTGCGCTTATACAAGAAGCCCACCTTCCAACAAACCAACTCCCCCCCTACTTTCTACAAATACGACTCCATCTACTCCCAACACAAACCCAACCATCACAAACTTTTAACTCTCATCCACAACTCTATAAATTACTCCAACACATCCTCTCAACATGCAAACACGCAATCTGACAACATATCTAAAATCCAAACCTTCTCAATAGAATTAAATAAAACTACACACAATTTAGTAAACCTGTACAATACCACACCATACATCCACACTGTCCATCAAACTACTTACCCAACCTTACTACAATAACAAACCTTCCCTAATCTCCTATTATGCGGAGACTTCAATTGCCCACCACCCGTCCTGGTACAAATAACCAAGCCTCCGACCAAAGAGGAACACACATCATCGAACACTTGGAACATCTCAACATACTTAACAACAAAAACCTCCATACCAGAATCCCCCCGCAAATCAACCAATCCCCCACATCACCAGACATCACCTTTTGCTCCTCAAACATTCACCACCTTTCTACAATGGACCACCAGAAACCGATCTAAACTCCGACCACATACCAATAATTATAAAATACCACATCAAAAACAAACCCACTCACAAATCTAAAACTACATTTACCAACTACAAAAAAGCAGACTGGACCGGTTTCTCCAATTACATAGACGAA
>SEYY01000863.1:92871-112238 GCA_009176605.1 Armadillidium nasatum
ATATATATATATATATATATATATATATATATATATATATATATATATATATATATATATATATATATATATATATATATATATATATATATATTATATATATATATATATATTAGTAAAAGTGAAGTATCGGTATCGGCAATTATTTTAAGATACCGGTATCGGTCTTGGTATCGCCTTTTCGTATCGGTATCGGCAAAATATTTAATAGGAGTAAAGTATCGGTATCGGTAGTAGTATCGCATATTTTCAAGTATCGGGTATCGGTTCGTGGAATTTTTAGGTATCGGTATCGGTTAAAAATTTTTGGTATCGCTTCATCCCTAATATATAATATTAATATATATATATATATATATATATATATATATATATATATATATATAATATATATATTATATATATATATATATATATATATATATATATATATATATATATATATATAATATATATAATATATATATATATATATATATATATATATATATATATATATATATATATATATATATATATATATATATATATATATATATATATATATATACCACCATCACCAGCAAAGCCATATTCAGGAGGGACTGTTTGAGAAACAGAAGAGAAAATAATAAAAAAAATTAAAAATCCACTAGTTCCACCTGACGCAAATTTCTTACATGAGCACAGATGTGTGCTTTAAGAAAATTGAGATCAAATTCGGCAAGAAACACAGATGAGAGAGAGTTCCATAGAACAGTGGTGACTTGAAAGGAGGAGACACCACAGCGGACAAGCCTGGAGTTGCCTACTTCTACACAAAATTTATGTACAGACAATGCACTCCTTGTGCTACCTCGTAAAGGTGGAGATGTACGAGTGGATAGCTCCCTCGAGCATTTGCCGCTGTAGTACCTATAAAAAAGAGACAAGGCACCAACTTCACATTGCAGAGATAAAGGGTCAAGTGAATCAGAAAGAGCGGAAGAGTTTATAAGTCTTTAGCCTTTGACTCGACCCTGTCCAAAAGATGGGTGAAACCTGAGCCACCCCAGATGTGAGAGTTATATATATATATATATATATATATATATATATATATATATATATATATATATATATATATATATTATATATATATATATATATATATATATATATATATATATATATATATATATATATATATTTCGCTTTTCTCCTTTCCCAGTCTCACAGGGTGGTGCCCGCCATAATTCACTCAGACACACACAACCCTACTCAACTCCTCTTTACATTTCACTCGGTCCACAGCAGCTTTCCTGCTATTGCCTAAACTCAAATCCCTTCCCCCTAATATTTCCTTCATTCCTTCCATCCATTTCCACTTTGACCTTCCTCTCCTTCTACCTCCTCCTACCTTGGATTTTAGAATTCTACCCACCAGCCTGTCCTCATCTGTTTCTGTTTTTCACACATGTCCAAACCACCTTGGTATACCCTCCTCTGCTCTATTCACCATTCCCATTATCTATGCTCATCTCCCATATTCTTTCATTTCTAATTCTATCTTCATTTTTCAATCCTTTCATGTCAAACAAATTCAGACTTTTCCTCGCTTTAAAATTCATCATCCATGATTCACACCCATACTTTTCAGAAGATAAACACATACAATCAAACATTTATACTTTAGATTCTTTCACTATTCTCTCCTTCCATACTTCTAATTTATACATCAATTTCATTCCTTCCACCGCTCTATTCTTTATTTTCTTTTCTATAACTCTTTTTCCCTCCACCAACATTCCCAGATATTTGAACACTTCCACTTCATCCAATCTCTCACCTCTCCTCCACACTAACCCACTCCTCCCCTTTCCATTCCATCCCCATCCCCATTCCTCATTACCTTGCATTTTGCTGAATTTTCTCGCAATTTTTTTGTTCACACATTTCCCCACAGATTCTCTCACGAATATTCTCAACTTTTCCTCAGGCCCCACCACCAACACTGCATCATATATATATATATATATATATATATATATATATATATATATATATATATATATATATATATATATATATATATATATATATATATATATATATATATATATATATATATATATATATATATATATATATATATATATATATTTTATTATTTATTTATTAATAAACCCAAGGTTATCCAATGCACAAAAATAGATTACACTTTATTAAATTAACAACAAAGAATTTTTTTCAACAAGCTTTCGCTCCTTGTTTGTAGCCTCTTTCAGGATCGAAATGATGTGACTTTTTTGCTGGAGAGTTCTCATGTCTTCTGGTGCATGGTTTGTTGTTGTATTAGAGTTTTATAGAAAGCAGATCGGAACATCATGGCGTTTTGGAGTTGATCTATTTTATAGTCACCTGTGCTCTGGTTATAATTTGGAATGTTTCATATGCTGAAGGATTCAGCTATTTTTCTTTTGTTGTAATTATTTATGTTTTTGATGATGTCGCTATTATTGAGATTTATGAGATGGTTATTGTTTTGTCTATGTGTGTTTGTACTGTCTTCTTTTATTGTCCATGGTTTCACATATGTAGTTTAAATTACAGCCGGAACAGGGGATGTATATGCAAGGGGGGTTGGGGTTAGGAACTTTTGGGGGTTTGAGGACTTTTTTTTAGTATAATATTGTTAGAGGGTACGAGGGTTATGTTTTGTGGTATGACTTTTTTAAAAATATGTTGTATGTTTATGTTGCTGGATGGGTTTTATTTTTTTATTTTGTTATAGTGTGTTTTTACAGAGTAAAATTTTGTTTTGGCCTTTTTGTACGATTTATTAATTATGTATATAGGATATTTTAGTTTTGTGAAAGTGTTTTTTGAGAAATTAGTTTAAGAAGGCGGGGGAAAAGATTTTTAGTGCATGGAGATAAAGAGCAGAGAGGGTGGCAATTTTAGTGTTTATTGTATGTGCTGAAAACCAATGTATATAATTGGGTGAAGAGGTAGGTTTTCTATATACTGTGTATGAGGGTTTTGTGGTGTGGTCCCACATGATGAGTGTATCTAGGAAGGGTAGAAAGTTATGTGTTAGGGGGGAGGGTTTCCATAGTGAATTGAATGTTTGGGTGAATGCTGTTTATGTAGTTGAGTATGGCTGTAGAATTGGTTGAGATGGGGATGTGCAACAAATACGTCATCAATATACCGGAGCCACATGCTATTTATGAGAAGGTGATGGGGAAGAATGAAATAATGTTCTATAAGTTCCATATATAAGTTACTGAGCATGGGTGACAAGGGGGAACCCATTCTCAGTCCTTCTTTTTGTTTGTAGAAGGTTTGATTGTGTTGGAAATAATTATGTTCGAGGGTGAGAAGGATGAGTTGTTTTTGTATTGGAAAGGGGTATGTAGGTTAATGTTGTTTTCATAAATCTATTATTGTGCATTGGATAACCTTGGGTTTATTAATAAATAACACATATAAAGTGAGTGAACAAAACTCTAATACTTTAATATATAATATATATATATATATATATATATATATATATATATATATATATATATATATATATATATATATATATATATATATATATATATATATATATATATATATATATCACTTTAAACACAATAAAGACAATGTTTCATCCCAGAACACAGGGCCCTCATCAGGCTCAGCTTGATAAGCAAACAGGAAAAGTCTTTTCCTGTCTGCTTATAAGCTGGACCTCATCAAGGACCTTGTGTTCCGGGTATGAAACGTTGTCTTTATTGTGTTTGAACTTACTGTGAAGTGGTTTTAGTGTTTTACATATAAATAAATACGTTATTTTAGCGTTTTTTGAATTTCATATATATACCGTATATATATATATATATATATATATATATATATATATATATATATATATATATATATATATATATATATATATATATATATATATATATATATATATATATATATATATATATATATATATTAGTGATGGCATCCTCATAAAAATTAACATCCGCATCCGCATTTTCGAAAATTTAACATCCGCATCTGCACTTTCGAAAATTCAACATCCGAATCTGCATCCGCACTTTCGAAAATTCAACATCCGCATCCGCACTTCTCCAAAATTCGACATCCGCATCCGCAAATTAGAAAATATGACATCCGATCCATCACTAATATATATATATATATATATATATATATATATATATATATATATATATATATATATATATATATATATATATATATATATATATATATATATATATATATATATATATATATATTCTAAAGACGTCTTTTCTGCTCCCTCAAAACTTAACACTAGGAAGGCGTACGGTCCTAATGGTATCCTTCCTGTAGTTCTCAAAACTTGTGCTTCAGAACTTGCACCCTGCCTTGGTAAACTATTTCGTCTATTGTCTTTCTACTTCAACCTTCCCTTCTTACTTGGAAACGTGCGCTTAATTCAGCCTATGCCGAAGAAGGGGGACCCCTCTCAACCCTCTAACTTACAGTCTCAAATTTCTTTAACCAATATTGCTATGAACAATCCACAATGAAAGAATAAGAGAGGTGTATAAATGGAAGAAGGGTGTAATTGATAGAGAGGAGGAGGGTGTGCCAAAATGATTTGGACATATGTAGAAAGTATGAGGACAGAATGGTGGGCAAGGTACTTATATCCGATGTGGATAGGGGTAGGGGGAAGGGAAGGCCGAAGTTGAGATGGATGGATGGAGTGAGAGAGATTTTGATGGAAGTAATTTGAGTTTAGAAGAGGGTAGAAGATTTGTGGAGACGGAGAGAGATGGAAGGCGGTGGTGAAAGGGGTTGAAAGGTAAGAATAGGTATGTTTGTAAGGGAATTGTGGCAGGCACCATCCCACGAAAGTGGGATAGGTGATTATGAAATATATATAAATATATATTAGTGATGGCATACGCATTCACATATTCATCAAAATTAACATCCGCATCCACATCCTCATCAAAATTAAAATCCGCATGCGCATCCGCACTTTTCGAAAATTCAACATCCGCATCCTCACTTTCTAAAATTCAACATCCGCATCCGCACTTCTCCAAAATTCAACATCCGCATCCGCAAATTAGGAAAAATGACATCCGATCCATCACTTATATATATATATATATATATATATATATATATATATATATATATATATATATATATATATATATATATATATATATATATATATATATATATATATATATATAGGTATCAGTAATGTATTTAAGTAGAAATTCTTTTACTTAGTTACAAATTCTTGAGTGCTTTGAAGTGATTGGAATTGATGAACACTGAAATCACCAAAAATGATGATTTCAAAAGAATAGCAAATGTGCTCTATTTTTCAGTTAAGTATTTATTTTGAATTTAGGATTGTCAGTCAAGTTAGGAAACAGCAGGGGTGATGTATAGAACAGATGAATTTGGTAGTAGATTAGCATAATATCCTGAGCTATAAGATAGAAAATGTTCATGACTTCCAAATTAGACAAACAAGAAGAAAAAACATTCCTGTGTACATATCACAACAACTACTTTGAGTGAAAATTGAGGTAGAGACAGTAAGAAGGAACAGAGTATGTTGTCAGAACGGTGAAGCAATCGAGTATTGGTTTAGAATAGGTGAAGTGGAAATTATAATAAAAATCGCGAAGCTCCAAATATTAACGAATAAAGAAGACCGTACACTAGAACAGACTAGCAATTTTTTGACAACCCCAACTCAACCACCAGAGACTACCAACTCCCAAGTATTGATGAGTAAGGATTGTGTTGAGAGGTTACTATTACTTGGTTTATCCGAGGTATGTTTATTTGCCTCGTTTATATAATTATGAATTAAGATATTGTATAGTTACCTGACACCAGTGTTGGTTAAATGTAATGAACTGTGCGAATGAAGGAAACTGAAGTGCAGCGTGGTGCTCCCTAACATTGTGAGCGTAAGCTCATCTCTTCGGACGGACGGCGCTTCGTCCTTTCATTATATATATATATATATATATATATATATATATATATAATATATATATATATATATATATATATATATATATATATATATATATATATATATATTATATATATATATATATATATATATATATATTAGGTAAAGATAATTGTTTATCGAAAATAGTGATGACATCATCAACAGAAAAGTTTCTTTCTGACTCAAGTATGATCTCCGTAGACTCTCCCTTATGCATCGAATCTAAAAAAATATCTCATCCTATAGAAGATATCACACCATCAGGATCTAACTTTCCAATTCATCGAATGAATTTAAGTGACCAAGAAACAACACAACCTGAAGATGCTAGTTCCTTATCCGAACAAGCTTGGGATTCATATCAGGTAAGTATACACTGTAGGCATTTAAAGTTTAAAATTTTATTCTTTCATAATCTTATTATTTTTTTATAGTTCTTATGAACAGAAGAGTCCTTTGTCCACAATAAGGAGCAATGGTAAAAATAAAATGTTTAAATCATTGTTTAGATCTAGTTTAAAAGTTTTTTTTTTCCTTCTCTGGTAGGGGAACATAAGTTACGAGAAAAGTGCAAACGTGTCCTGATACCCAGCGTTTGAAAGTTTGCAAGTTGAAAGAGTGTGAATAATAGGCAATTGAAAGATGCTCTAGGCTTTATCAGTGGATAAAATGTAAGTTTAAGCATAATTGAATAAGTCTAGATTCAAAGCATTGTTGAGAAATGGGAGATTATGTGTAAAGATGTTGCTCGAGAATTTTTGAAAGGAGTTAGTATTTGTCTAGAGAACTTGGAAAAACATTGACCACCGTAATATCGATAGTATAAGGAGAACAACAACTGTTCTACGGCAGAAACACATTGAAGAGTTTGTGAGAGTTTGTAAGTTGATAAGTCCAAAAAATTTTAATTCCATAATTTCATGAAGAGTATTATTAATGGAACCAGTTCTGATGAGTAATGCATATTCTATACAGGTACGAACGACAGCCCTGTTAAGAGTAAGCAAATCTTAATATTGCTATAAGTGGAATTAGTTCGACAGTATAGGGTGTAGGATTAGAAGGTAAGGAAAATGTAGTGCCTCGGGTTCATCTCCGAGGCGATCAGGGATTTAGTGGTAGTAGGTATTTTAACTCAGAAGAGTGTTCTTTTGTCTCATTTTTATATATATGAATGAATGAGCATAGCTATCCGTTCTGAGATGAGGATGGGAGTACTCAGTTTTGGTGCTATGTGAACAGAATTGGAAGAGCTTTATTTATTTTAAAAAAAAAAAACAGTTCAAAGCAACATGGGCCTATCAAGACGGAGCCAGTCATGAAGATGAAAGTTTGAAATTTGCTTTGCATGGCCCGTTTAAAATATAAATTTTTATTATGTAAATAATTAACCAGACTGTAATTATATTGTCAACTAAATTAACAGTCAAAAACCAACGGACCAGTACAACAAAAAGATTATCGAATATATATATATATATATATATATATATATATATATATATATATATATATATATATATATATATATATATATATATATATATATATATATATATATATATATATATACATATATAATACGCAACGCACGCATACACATACACATGCGCGCGCGCGCACACACACACACACACACACACACACACACACACACACACACACACACACACACACACACACAGCAATCACTGGATGTTGGATGCAAATTTTGGAAGATCCTGTTTTAAAATTGGTATGGTTTTTGAACAGGAAAAATTTAAATAACGAAATTCAAAAGTTCTATTTCAAAATTTAATATATGAGAAAAATATGTATATTTTTTTAACTGAATAAAATAATGAAGCAACAAAATTTTAGACCTAGTTCTTCTCAGTAATGAAAATGGTAATATATATATATATATATATATATATATATAATATATATATATATATATATATATATATATATATATATATATATATATATATATATATATATATATATATATATATATATATATATATATATATATATATATATATATATATTATATATATATATATATATATATATTTTTTTTTTTTTTTTTTTTTTTTTTTTTTTTTTTTTTTTTTTTTATTTTATATATTATATATATATATATATATATATATACCCAGATATCAAAGAATTCCTCTCCTAACTTTTTTAATATATATAACTATAACTTATTTCATAATTTCCATTCTAAGGGTGGAGTTTGTGCGTATGTTAACATCAACACTCCGGTAACACGTCTTGTGAATCTTGAATCTCCTAACTTCGATATTCTGTGGCTTAAAATCTTTCTTCCTACCACTTCAATAATCTTGTGCTTCTGCTACTGTTCTCCTAATAGAACAGATTTTTCTACCTTTTTTGAGTACCTAACTACTTCTCACGAGACTGTTACATCTTCGCCTCCAAATACTGAGGTCCTCTATTTAGGGGATTTCAATGTACACAACACTGAATGGCTAGGTTCCTCTCATACCGATTCAGGGGGAGAGGAGGCCGAATCATTCAGCATTCTCAACGATCTGGAGCAACTGATTAAAGAACCAACACACATTCCAGATCGTCCCAACCAATTCTTGAATACTCTTGATTTATGCTTCACTGCTAGCCTTCTCGTTGCGTCGGAAAATAGCGAGATGATTGCTATCTTTTCAACAGCTTCTAATTTAGGAAGTGAGGAACGCGGCAGGACTTGCACAATTCTTTCGAAATTAGTGTCGTCCAGGGATGCGCCCAATTTTGCAGATGAGTTTTCTTATATTTTCGCATCGCAGGCACACTGTGGATCGCTCGGCATATCTATTGCCCTTATAGCGGATCGTTCAATGAGTGCACTTTGAGATGCGTAACGTGGGCTAGACACTAAAGAGAGTGGTAGATATATTGCGTTGCTTTCATAAACGTCACCTAAACTCACCTATCTTAGTGTCGGAGGGTAAGTGGATGCTCTGCCACATATTTTCGCTTTCACCAAATAGACCTATTCTCAGACTGCTTGGATCTCTAGCCCCCGTTATAACACACCAGTGCGGGCGCTTCCCGATCTCTCTCAACGTCACGCTCTCACAAAGAATCTGTGCTGACTGAGCTCACTTGCTGACTCAAAATTCAAGCTTCCATTTCATAATTACACTCTCATACACATCTCCTTCCATTCTCCCCTCACTCTCAACAAAGCTCCATGGTTCCGCATCGCTGCTATTCTTTCCTATCCAGGCCAGTCTTTATAGGACGACGCCAGCACATTTGCCCCTGTCTTGTCGTAATCAGTTGGCTAACAAAGCTGCATCCTCTTTCTCACTCACCATCTCTCTCATACAGCATTAAACATTCCCTCTTCATTTATAATTCAACCTTCTAGCTTATTCTTGGTACATAATGATTTGGAATGGGGATTTCTATAGTCCTATATATTCGATCTAGAGAGGGCAAAAAGACTATGACTTGTAGGGTTCACATAGGTCAAACGATAAGAGAGTGTGGTGTGCTGAATGAGGCATGGGGTCTAAACATTCCTCCTTATCTTTTAATCGCACAAATACTTATGGCTGTACACTGGCCCAGTCTCTGCACAAAAAACCGATCTTCTCCCAACAAGATTAAGTAAGGGAATAGCGTTTGAGATGTAGAAATCCAAGTAAATCACTTTTCCTCCACGTATAATAAATTGTCTTCATCTGCACTGGAATAGTGCTGAGTAAGCGGGTAATCCCCACACTACGCACCTCACTGAAAAGGCTAAAGCATTACATTTGCGGAACTACAGGGTATAGGCGACCAAGGACCCGTTACCGCCTTTCCTACGTATTTGCTTCTTATAAGATTTTATCTTGTGGAAGCGGGGAGCAGAAAAGACGTCTTTAAGATAAATATATATATATACTTCATGTATAATAATTAATCACTACCATCACTACTTATATATATCTTATAATCTTCACTATTCTACAGAGTAGTTTATCCATTTCACCTTTGACCCTGGATTTATATCATATTTATTTGAACCAGTGAGTACTAAATGGTGCTTAATTAACTGAAATGATCTAATAGAATCATAGTTATAGGAAGACAAAGTACGGCACCCGGTATATGGACATTTCACTGTGGATCCGCGGAAATCCGGTTTTAATATTGGGACAGTATTTGTGCCTCTTTCCTGTAAGAGATGGTCTCCGTCCCTCGTTTCAGCACCGGTTCTACTCATGACGCCTCGAGAGTAACTTGAGTTACCTTGCCAATTCTCAGTGTTTTGAGAGAAGGCGCAATAAAAGTCCGTAGGCCGGTAAATGTTCGCGGAAGTGATGAAATGGTTAGCCGTTCCGATTAAGTGAGCAGAGATCAATTAAGGTCTTCACGAACTTCGAGCAATGGTTCAGCAATTCCTTTGCATAAAATGCTGCCTTAGCAAATTTGGCCAGGGGTATTTGACGCTTTATAAAATTTTGCACACCAGCAAAATTAGGTTCACCGAGAAATAGTCCTGCGAGGACTGTTTATTATTATTTCTATGAAACCGTGTATTCTTGCCAATCTTTTAATACAGAGAGTATAGGATACACTTAGCTTTATATTATCTTAATCCTTCCGAAGCTATTATATACTTATATAATTTATTTATTTTCTACTCAATGTTGCTTATCTATCACTCACAAAATTGAGTGAGAGTACGATGGCTTTCATAAACTCATCTCTATTATATATATCTTAAGGCATCTGATTAAATTATATGCATACAAAGTCAAAACAATTTATTAAATTTTTATTATTATTTACCTGTAATTCCTTTAGCATTACTAGATTAAATAAAACACATTCATCGTATTCACTGTTGTTATTTTCTTCATTATTATTATCCCCATTATTATTATTATTATTATTATTATTATTCAATTAATTTATTTACATCATTACTATTTTATATTTATTAAATCTTTAATATTTAATCTTTAATCTTTAATATTTAATAAAAAAAAAAAAATCATTATTAATATTATTAATTTATTATTAATTATTCACTGTCACCATATATTTAATGCATTTACTATAATACACTAATAAAGCCTCTAACTACATATACGTATTAAAGGTTATATCATATAAACACAAATTTTATTTAGTACTAATTATACGTATTAACGACTCATTCTCAATAACCCGGAATCCTATTCATTAAGTGTATTACTCGATGGATAGAGGGAGTCCAGCTTTATCCAAAAGCCTAAGGAGCAGATATGACTGATTTCCTCTAGTAATTTGTCATTATACTTCATATGGCTGTAGCGCTGTTATTGCGAGATGGTCCCTGTGTAGGCTGTGTGTTGAAATTATACTACCATAAATTAAGGTCTAGTGTCAGGTTTCTGGTTACAATTTTTATTACACCAACGACAGTGCCTTTACAAAAAGGACCTTAGGCCAATCTTTTAATAATATAATATATATAATATATAGTATATAGTATATATAATATAATATATATTGTACAATTCTTATTTATACGTTTATGATATAGTATTAATAATCGGTAATATAGATGTCGTCTTTCAACTTACGTTATAATTATTCCCGCATATATTATAGTTCATAGAACCTATCTATTAAAGAGGGTCGAGTAGTTTAGTCAGTGTTTCTTGCTTCATACTCCATGTTAAGATATGTTTGTTAATTTTTATTTTCCAATATATAATCCAACAGAAAGAAGGTGCCATGCGCATTCGAATATTAGTTTTTAATTCATCCGATCTTCACATCTATTCATAAACTTTATACTGGCCTGATACATAGATCTGAATGGTGCAACACTCATTACAAGATTCCTGCATCCTTCTTTTGGTAAGCCTGACGCAAGATATATTTTTCTGCTATTGTTGAGTATTCTACTTGCACTGCGGTCGTTCTGCAGTTCTTGTTTAAAGATTTCCAGTACGTTTTAGTTTACTTTGATGTTTACCTTAACTTTCATAGAGTATCAGCAATATTAAATCCTTTTCTTATTGCGTTCTGTGAAAATTCATCGATTATGTCATCTCGATATTGAAAGAGGGTTGCTGTAATTTTTGTTTATCCATAACATGTCAGCTAGCACTCCTTAATTCCTTCATTCTATCAACTTTAAACAAATTCGCACTCGTCATTCTGTCATTCACTCTCATCTCTGTCTACATCTCTATTGCGGATGAAATCATCCGTCGCCACACCCCGCGCCTGACAATCGATATGCTCTTCTTCTGATAGCCACCGAGAGAAACTCCACTTGCCATCCATACTTTCGTATCCACGATGGGGTAATGTGGGTACCTTTGTGTTCTTCTTTCACCGAGAGTGGGAAAACACATTCTATACAAATTGTACTGCCAGATTTGCGCTTCTACATATTCTTCTCTAGAGTATCGGAAAGCTCACTACTATTCGATTCGGACCTTATGCTCTCTGCTCTTGTCAACTTGAATAGTTTGAATGGGGTTGACAATCTCTGAATAATATACCTCACGTCGTCTCCCTTAGGACTTTAGACCAGTTCTGTCATGACTGACACCAGTCCCATAGCATATTACTTTTCTACTACTATCATGCATAATTATAATTTCGTATCTCATAACCTCACTCCACAAATTTCTAGGTGTAAGATACACCTCTACCGTTATAACTGGAATTATAAATCACTGATGTAAACCTATACCACAACCACAAACCAAGTCGTAACACATCATCCAACTATTCTGTAGTACAAGAGAGGAACAATAAAGTTCGATTGACCGATCAAAATTCATAAAGCCAGTTATCCCTCGTCATGCAAATATCCCAATTATGTAATCAGATTGCTGAAGAAACTACAAAACCTGGGAACACCTACGAAATATGTATGCCACTATAAGTCCGCTCTGATAATACCTCCCGCTCTTTGCAATTATCAAACAAATTCCCCTTGTCATTCCTGTTGCTCGTTAATAGGGTAAACGTTATCAATCTAGGAATAATAATTTACACATAGGGACAATTGTTGTAATAATGAGGAGAAAGATCTATAGCTACAGTTGAGATAAGCGAGGTCCTGTTTCATCGAATCCGAGCAGGCAAGTTGGATCGCAAATATAAAGTCACGTATGGTTAAGGCTCTTGGTCTCATTAGGAGAGGGGATTCTCAAACTTCTTGGTTTTGAGCTTCATGGCTTGAGTATGGACATGTCTCGGCCGAGTGTCAGAGCAAATTATCACCAATTAACATTCAATTCACTACACATATCCAAAAAAGAATAAGTAGTCGTCTGATTAGGTCGTCTTCTCTTAGAAGGCGAAAAACTTATGTCCAAATCTGTTGAATGCGTCGGAGTCGCTTATTAGGAGTTAATAGGTTATCCCATTATGCATCCTACCGGTGCCACTTAGTATAAACACTTTGACGCTATTTCGAAAGAGCGGACGTTTCTTCCTAGATGAGAACGGCTCCGAATTTGTATGTGTTCTCACGGAGCTTTGCTTTCTTCTTGTCATCACTTCCATAGAAATGTCTCTCCTATAAACTTATCCTACCTCAACTATTTAGCACAATGTTGTTCCAAACCATAAGCAATGTAACATGAACGTCAACTACTCACCATGGTAAAAAATAGGTTCAGCTACACCATTCGAAGTATCCATGAAATGTTGAGCAGCACTGCTAACAGGATATACACAAGTGAAGCGAAAGAAGAGCTTATTGAAAAAAATTGCTGGTTTGATTGTTAATAAGAATAGTTACTTTAGAGACGTTCGTAAACTTTTATGTTCTCTAATTTTTTCTTTAATGGCCCTGAGCAATTTAGGAGATAACACTCTACTGAGGGTCAATTTTATTGTATATTAAATCACAATATAAATACAACAATCTAAAGTAAATTAAATAATACTTAAATGATCTATTACACTACAACAGACAATTTTAGGCCAAGGTATAAATAAAATTAAATATAATTTACTAACAGTTTAATGAGCATCAACATACTAATAGAAGTTGATTGAATCTAAAAAGCACACTTCAAACTCCACTAAATTATTTATTTACCTATTTTATTATTATAACAAACCATCATTTTTTAGTAATTTCTATTTTTATGTGGTAATATAGCGGAGTTTTAATATAACATACCTTTCCTAGGAGTAAACGTATGTCCATGGCCTTCACATATTAACTCTTCAATAGTCCTGCCTCTACTTCATACTATGCCCTATATCATCATTACTCACTATTATTATTGATGCAAGGATTCTGAGCGCGCGTGGGTGCGGAGCAATTGCGCGAGGAAACATCAGTTGAGCGAAATATTTCTGTGAGAGATACTCACTGAGTGGCGAGAAACCTGTGTGATGAATCAAAAGAAGTTTTGCTCGTAGAAGAAGAGGTTCCGAGCGTCAGAAATTTGCAAAGTTAATCAAGTAATAGATAAATGAGTGAAGATAGGGCGATGGAATAGGTAAAGTAGTGTAGAAGGAGTAGGGTAATGAGTGGAGGATGAAAGGTGAGAGATAGAGATGTAAGAAGGAAAGTGTTTATCAAATATCTGGGACATGTTGGAATGGAGGAATAAAAGATGTTATAATAGAAAGAAAATATTAGATGAGCGTAGTGAGAAAGGAATGAAATATGATGTATAAAATTAATAGATGTATGATAGAGAAGAATAGTGAAAGAACTAAGTATATAAATGTTTAGATTGTGATGTGTTTTTATAATCTTATCTGAGATAAAGAGTTATATAGGGTTGTTAGAACATGGATGTATGATAAGAATATTTTAATATAATAAGCGAAGGAATTCAAGTATGATGTTACGGCAAAATGTTGAGAGTATTGGTTGACTCATGAAAGGATTTTCTGAGGTACAAAGTAAATTGAAGTGAGTAAAGATAGTATTAGCATAAATATTTTAGAAAAAGATCAATATGGGAGTGTTATGAGACATAAGAGTAGAGGATAGAATAGAGCAGAGAGGGTAATCAGTGGTTTGAACATGTGTGACGAACAGAGAGGACAGTAGGTGGGTTCTAGGTGGGAGAGGGGGGATGATGATGGAAGGATAAGGATTATTAGGGGGAGAGAATTTGAAGTTTAGGCAATAGCAGAAAGTGCTGTGGACCGAGTGAAAATGTAAGAGGAGTGGAGTAGGTTGTGTGTTGTCTGAAGTAAATTATGGCGGGCACCACCCTGTGAGACTGGGAAAGGAGAAAAGCGAAAAATATATATATATATTAATATATATATATAATATATAATATTACTATATATATACTATATATAATATATACATATAATATATATTATATATATATATATATTATTTTTTTTTTTTTTTTTTTTTTTTTTTTTTATTTTTTTAATTTTTTTATAGGTTTAAATATTTAATAAATTCTATCTTATAAACTGTTCTCCTCTTTCTTATTCTTTTGACTCTTTATCTTTGCGACTTTATGTTGGTGCCTTGTCTCTTTTTAATAGGTACTACAGCGGCAAACTCGAGGGAACTGACCACTCGTACACCTCACCATCTCTCCTCACGGTTGTCGGCTAAGAAAGTGTTCTTAAATCTTAAAATATGTTGGTAAGAGACATAATAGAAATTTTTCACCATTCGGAATTTAATTAATTTAAGCAAATAAATTTTGATTACTTTTCAAAGATTGCATTTTCATATAATGAAAAAATTTAAATAGTAATTAATTATTATTATTATTATTATTATTATTATTATTATTATTATTATTATTATTACTCCTTAGGAATATAAATACCTTAGTGAGCCTTATTCAGAAGATGTAGACGTTGATGCTGAGCGAAAGCTTATTGAATTCGGTGATGATTACCGCAAATACATCGATTCGGACGAGTCTTCTTTTTACAACATCCCAAATCGTAGACGGCGATCATCTTTCCAGCGTCGAGTTCGGAACATTCGTAGCACTTTTTCCGACTCAGACTCCGATATTGAAAATATTCAAAAGGCAATTGAAGAGTCAGAGTACAAGTTAAACTCGCTGGAAAAGTCTTTAAGTGAACAATTAAACGGCGTCTCAGTTGATTTTCCTTGGGTGAGTGTATATATATATATATATATATATATATATATATATATATATATATATATATATTATATATATATATATATATATATATATATATATATATATATTATATATATATATATATATATATATATATATATATATATATATATTTTAGTGATGGCATCCGCATTCCGCGGAGCATCCTCATCAAAATTAACATCCACAACTGCATCCACATCCTGCACTAGACAAAAATTCAACATTCGCATCCGCACTTTCGAAAATTCAGCATCCGCATCCGCAATTGACAAAAATTCGACATCCGCATCCTCAAATGAGAAAAATAAGACATGCGATCCAGCACTTATATATATATATATATATATATATATATATATATATATATATATATATATATATATATATATATATATATATATATATATATATATATATATATATATATATATATATATATATTCTAAAGACGTCTTTTCTGCTCCTTCAAAGCTTAACACTAGGAAGGCGTACGGTCCTGATGGTATCCTTCCTGTGGTTCTCAAAACTTATGCTTCAGAGCTTGCACTCTTCCTTGGTAAACTATTTCGTCTATGTCTTTCTACTTCAACCTTCTCTTCTTACTGGAAACGTGTGCTCATTCAGTCTGTGCGAAAAAGAGGGAACCCTCTCAACCCTCTTACCACAGTCTCATTTCTTTAACCTCCAATCTTTTTAAAGATTTCGAATCTATCCTTAACAGGAAGATTTGGAAACATCTCAATTCTCCTAATCTTACCTCTGATCGCCAGTATGGCTTTTGTAAGAAACACTCTACTGGTCATCTTCTTTCCCTTGTCTCGGACTTGTTCCTTCGTTCTTCGTCATTTCGGTGAATCTATTGCTATCTCGCTGGACATATCGAAATTTTTCAATAGAGTCTGTCGCAAAGCTTAGATTTCCAAACTTTCCTATCCCTAACACTTTTTCAGCTTTTTATTATTAACCTTCTCTCTCTTATTTCATTTCCTATCCACTCCTATGCCGATGACTCGACCTTTTATTACTCTTTTTAATTTGAAAAGCACCCCTCTAAACAGCAGTTAATAAAGGCAAGGGAGGTAGCTTTGGGGCAACTGACTCCTGATCTATCTCGCACTTCAAATTGGGGCAGAGAAAATATATTTGTTTTCAATGCCACCAAAACTCAATTCCTCCATCTCTCTGCTCGACACAATTTTCCACACAACTATGATGTCTTCTTCAGAAACACAACTCAATCCTCCGTCTGTCCTTAATATTCTTGGTGTTTCTTTTTCTGTTTTCTTTCTTGGAAAGATTACATTACTTCTCTTCCAAAACAAGCTTCTTAGAGGTTAGGTGTTTTGAGGCGCCTTCAGAATTTCTCCACACCACCCCAGTTGCTTGCTCTTTATATGAGTGTTATTCTCCCAAGTATGGGAAATGCATCGCACATCTGTGGTGATACCACACATAGAGCTCTTCTCGAAAAGGTGGAGTCTAGGGCTTTTCATCTCAAAAGCTGAAGGAGGCAATACGGTATTAAACGTTCAAATTGTATTAAATGAGTATGTGGAAATGCTTGGTATTAACATTTCTAATTAGATTAAGGTTCTCTAAGAAAGAAGCTAGCTCAACTTATATATATATATATATATATATATATATATATATATATATATATATATATATATATATATATATATATATATATATATATATATATATATATATATATATATATATATATAATATTATCTGCTCTCTCTGAGCTTAATACTAAGAAGTCTTACGGTCCCGATGGTATTCCTCCTGTGGTTCTTAAAACTTGTGCTTCCGAGCTTGCACCGTGCCTCGGTAAACTATTTGGTCTTTGCCTCACTACTTCAACCTTCCCTTCTTGCTGGAAACGTGCGCTCATTCAGCCTGTTCCGAAGAAGGGGGACCCCTTTCAACCCTTCAACTACCGTCCTATTTCTTTGACCTCCGTTCTCTATAAAGTTTTCGAATCTATCCTTAACATGAAGATTTGGAAACATCTCAATTCTTCTAATCTTACCTCTGATCGCCAGTATGGCTTTCGTAAGAAACGCTCTACTGATGATCTTCTTTCCTTTCTCTCTGACTCTTGGTCCTCCGCTCTTCGGCATTTCGGTGAATCCTTTGCTGTCGCGCTGGACATATCGAAAGCCTTCGATAGAGTCTTGCACAGAGCTTTGATTTCTAAACTTCCCTCTTTCGGTATCTATCCTTCTCTCTGTGATCTTACTAATTTCCTTTCCGGTCGTTCTATAGCAGCTGTTGTAGACGGCCACCGTTCTTCCTTTAAATCAATTAATAGTGGTGTTCCTCAGGGTTCTGTCCTATCCTCAACACTTTTTCTACTTTTCATTAATGACCTTCACTCTATTACCTCATTTCCTATCCACTCGTATGCTGATGACTCCACCCTTCATTATTTCTTCCTGTTTGAAAAATGTTCCACCCGATAGCAGTTGATAGACTCGAGAAGAGTAGCCTTGGAGCAACTAACCTGTGATCTTTCACTTATTTCAAATTGAGGCAGAGAAAACATTGTTCTTTTTAATGCCTCAAAAACTCAATTCCTTCATCTCTCCACTCGACACAATCTTCCACACAACTATGATATCTTCTTCGAAAAAACACAACTCAAGCCTTTATCTGTTCTTAATATTCTTGGTGTTTCTTTTTCTCGTGATCTTTCTTGGAAAGATCACATTACTTCTCTTTCTAAACAAGCTTCTAAGAGTTTGGGTGTTATGAGGCGCCTTCAGAATTACTTTACGCCACCCCAGTTGTTTGCTCTGTATAGGGGTGTTGTTCGCCCCAGTTTGGGATATGCTTCGCACATCTGGGGTGGTTCCACACACACAGCTCTCCTAGTGAAGGTGGAGTCTAGAGCATTCGTCTCTTCAACTCTCCTGCTCCTACTATCTCTCTTCAATCTCTTTCTGCCCGTCGAATTGTTGCGTCACTCTCAGTTTACTATCGCTATTACAACAGACACTGCTCTTCTGAACTCTCTCGTCGCATGCCTCCTTCATTGAGAAGAGCTTGTGCGACACGCCATTCTACACAATCTCATCCTTTCTCTATCCAACTCTCCGACCCCAGACTTAACCGCTATGCTCAATCTTACATAAACTCTACTGGAAAATTCTGGAACTCTTTCCCTTCATCTGTTTTCCCAACTTCCTTTGACTTGCATACTTTCAAACGCCGTGTATCTGGACACGTCTGCCTCCATCGACCATGATTCA
>SEYY01000864.1:0-25000 GCA_009176605.1 Armadillidium nasatum
GTGTTTGTTACAGCAAGAAAGTAGTACTTAGGTTGTTTGTTATTACTGTAATATTTTTTTTTTTACTTTTTTCTGTAATTTATGTAACAGACTTTGTCGGAAAACGCTGCCAAAAAAAGGCAAGATGAAGCAAAATTGACAGAAACAATCTTGAAATTGAAAAAAATTAAGGAAACTTACGGTATCAGTGATGACCCTGATGAAATTGCTGAGGACGCAGAAGATATCATCAGCGGTGGATCCTCGTCGTCGTCGAATTTAGCACCAATATCGGAGAAAACAGCTTGGTTAATAGGTAAGTACTCGTAAGGTTCTTGCAGCTTTCCTTCGTTTTGCAATAAAGAATAATTTATGGACCAGATTTTATAGATTGATAAATTAGTCGCTAATTGATGATTAGTGGATGTTGAGACTGGATGGAAAGAGATTACCTATTATATATATATATATATATATATATATATATATATATATATATATATATATATATATATTATATATATATATATATATATATATATATATCGTATCTATAACTTACCGCTAATTTTCCCAGCTTATGAAAAGCTTAGTTGGAAAATATTTTGCAAGAGCTAAGGAAAGTTTGTGACCCGGGTTATACTTTGTTAACAGAATTACCAGTTTATAACAGTAATAGACTTAGATTGTAGTAATAGTAGTAGTTGGAAAGAGAAAGTTCGCCTTAAATAGATCTTTGTTACCGTAGGCATAAATGTGTGTCAAGAACAAATCTTAAAACTAACTTTAAAAAAAATTAAATTGACTGGAGCAAAGGCCAGAACGAGTCATAGGCATAAAGTAGCAGAGTTATGCATTTAAATGTTAAATGTTAAGGACAAATGATGTATAGGAAAAAGTAGATGCTTACATACTGTTGAAACGTTTGAACTAAGTCATCAGTCAGGAAGAATTATAGATAATGTTAAAAGGAGGAGTCGAGTTGTAAAAGAGAATAAAAAAGTACTTAAATATTTTGAAGATGTGAACTTTATTTTGCAAGAGGAGACAAAGTTTTTATCGAGAGTTGTAAGCAGCAATGTGAATAAGTGTCGAAGGCAAATGTTACCCTTTAATTGATAAGTAGAATTAAATCGTTTCCTATTTATTTTTTTTTTTATTAAGGTTTGGTATCGACTTTCCTTCACATTCATCCTAAAGGAGCGAGTGTCGATTACATCTGGTCATATATTCAACAATTTGATAAGGATATTAGACCTATTGAAATTGAAACTCTTCTTTATCAGTAAGTACTTGAATCTTTCCTTTCATAAAATTTTATGTATAAAAGAATATAACTTTCAAAATTCAAAATTATAACGATTTTTGTCTATGTGAATAATTTTTGTATTGATGCATTTTGCAATAAAATTTACGTAACTTGTGAAGAAAAAAAAAAAAAACTTTAGAATGTATTAGGTATCAAGATTTGGATATTTATCATCAATATACAGGGTGTCTCACTCACTCTTTCTCCTCAGATATTGGCTTATAGATATCAATATTTGTCATAAGTTAATAAAATTTCCTATGAACAAATGTGTGTGTGAGAGAAGCGAGGTGGAATCATCAGAGGGTCGCGCCAGTCGTTTGAGTACGAAATTGTCAGTCTTTGAAGATAGGGTCATTTCCAAAGGACCTTACCCCGGAGGGTATCTTCCCATAGGGCATGATGAAGGGGAAAGTGTACCTCAGCAAGCTACGTACTCGTGCAACTGAAAGATCACATTTGGCAGTCAGTTGACGCTATGACTTCCAATATGTTGGTGGCAACCTTTCGTAACATGAAAAAGCATGTGCAGGCATGCCTCGATGCTAATGGGATCACTTCCATGTCAGCACGCTTCTCACACACCAAAGGTTTGTTCGTGGCAAATTTTATTAATTTATGACTACTACTTTGATATCTATAAGCGCAAATCTTTGGCCGAGAGCGAGTGGAACAACTTGTAGTTATTCCGTTCCAAAATTCTTAACTATTATCAAATAGGTGTAGTATAAATGAAAGATTATATACTATATTATATCCATTATAGATATTCTTCAGTATTTAAACAAATTACAACTGGTGTTGGTGCTTGTTTGGAGAGAAAATGGATGTTTACTGGATTCAAGCAAGATTGACTGCATTGGAAACAGTTTTTATGATGTTTAGATATTAATATATTTATTACACGTTTATTGTTTTAAAAAATATTTATTTTAGTTTTGTAATTATATATATACATATATATAAATGTAAATATGTTATATATTAAATATTTAAACTAGTTAAATAAGTATTGGTAGTGTTATTGTTCCTCAAATGTACTCAAAGATTGGTAGTTACTTTTCATATATATAAAAATAATCGTCCACATTATGTAAGCACCAGTTGATGACTTTTTTCACTCTATTGAAACTAGAAAGACCAATTATATTACGCGCGGAAAAGCACTTGTATACAACAAACACAGTATACATACGAATTATCGTACATGGATAGCGCCATTTTGAATTTTAATGAACAAATTTTGGTATATCAAAAGATTGATTCATCAATTTTAATATCGAATTTTGTTCGACCCTGTTCGTGAGTAGTAGAATTTTACTTTTTGCTGATATGTTTTGATTTCGAATATCTATCTATCAAAATTCAGAATAACGCCATCCATGTACCTGGAAATAAATATTTATATAAAATGGAGATTTATTCGTATGCTCTTCTCTTTATAGAAAAATTTTAAAGGTACGTTGTGTTTTTTGTGCAAAAGTGCTCTTCCACACTTCATTTTTATATTCCTTTCAATATATTTTGTTTTTAGTTTCTATAAACCAAACAAAAAATATATTGAATGAATTTAAAAAAGCCTAATGAAGAGCACTTTTGTACAATAAACACCTTAAAATTTACCATAAAAATATGCGAACAAAGGTATATGGATAGAGCTATTCTGAATTTTGATAGATATTCGAAATTAAAACTAATGATATCAACACAAAGTAAAATCCTACTACTCACGAGGAACAGGGTCGTGAACCCAAAGTTAATAAATGTAATTTTGAAATAGGTGTATTGGTTTACAGATATACTAAAATCACGGTCTATCAAATTCAAACTGACGCCATCTATGTTCTACAATTCGTATGTATTTTGGTTTACTGTATATAAGTGCTTTTTCGTGTTTCATCAAGCTTAGCTTTATTCATTTCAGTATACAGTCTTTATAGTTTCAAGAGTAAAAAAATAAAAATTACTAACCTGGTGCTTACTTTTACCCTTCAATCCATCATTGACGCACTCAACTGCTCATACAAGTTACAATCACTGCCATGAGTGTAAACAATAAAGTATAATACTTAATACCCATAAAACATCTTTCTCAGAAGAAAATTCCAATCAATGATTTCATTCACAGAGTCGACCCTAAGGAATAAAAGAAAATACTTAGTACAATTTTTAATACTGAATCACAAATAAGAGTTCTTATAGATGGCAAAGATAAATTTCAGCATTTGAAATGAAAATACTGAATTCAATATTATATTTTCATGATAAAAATAGAGAGTAAATATTGTACTTGCAATACACAAATATTACATAGAAGTATGTAATTAATATATATACTTAACACTTAAGTATAGGAATAATCATTATATATATATATATATATATATATATATAATATATATATATATATTATATATATATATATATATAATATATATATATATATTATATATTATATATATATATATATATATATATATATAAATATATTAAATTGAAATTAAGTTCCAATAATATATTATATATTTATAATCAAAATAATAATTAAAAACATCCAATCATTATTTTAACATTATATATATTATTAATATATATATATATATATATATATATATATATATATATATATATATATATATATATATATATATATATATATATATATATATATATATATAATAATAATAATAAAAAAAAAAAAAAAAAAAAAAAATTTTAAAATATTAAAAAATAAGAATATATATATATATAAATCTAATTACTCTTAAATAATAATAATAAAAGAAAAGACTGGCCTTCCTTATTAACTTTGGAATATTTTTTAATACTTGACTCTACCTAACCTCATCATCATCCTAAAATAAGCCTCCTCTTGTCATGTGCTTAATCACCATAAAAAACAAAACATTGCAACTCACAATGTATAATGCCATTCATTATTAATACTGACCAAAAAAAAGGTGTATTTGAAATAATTTATGAAAAATCACTACATATTTTGATGATAATTCAAAAAAATTTGATTAACAATCAACTATGCGACCTCTCACAATCATCAAATTAAATTTTTTTTCAAACATTATATAATAATAATAATAATAATTCCTTAATAATAATAATAATTAATTTACTAGAATCGTGCAACAGTATCCATCAGAATATGTAAAATTCTAACTAACATTTGTATGTAAAATCACTAAACTAAAATTATAGTAATGATGATGATAATAATAATAATATTAAATAATAACGTGAAGATACAATGTAAATTATTTCTGTTTATAATTAATAATATAATATATTATATATATATATATAATATATATATATATTATATATATATATATATATATATATATATATATATATATATATATATATATATATATATATATATATATATATTATATATTTATATATATATATAATATATATATATATATATATATATATATATATATATATATATATATATATTATATATATATATATATATATATATATATATATATATATATATATATATATATATATATATAATTAGTATACAAATTTTCATATCATATTTTTATACAAATCTTCATATCATATATATATGTTTATTAATTAAAGCTTTGCAATTAATGCCACAACGATTACATACATCCTAATCAACTAATCCTTATACTAGAGTAGCCACTTTAAATACTATTTAGTGGTAACCCTGAACCACTAAATAAAAATAATAACCATTTTAAGATTCCAAAATGGTAAACTCGACGATGTTCTTCCCAGCGAATTCTGCTACACGGAAAGGTTGGTCAACTTGTGCTCCTGCGGCATTTGCACGGACGCTCCTCTTTACACGAGTATCTACAGTTGGCAAAATATTAAAATCAAAATGGACTTAGGACATTACTATTTTCCCACTAATAACTTTCTTCATACTTCATCTTAACTAACTTACTCGCTATTCGAATATAAACATTTTTACTAACCTGTTTCTTTCACTTCAACAAGGAGGAAGGTCATGAAGTTGGCGCAGTTGTGAGCAATGTAAGTTCCTTGTGTGTTCAAGTCTTCAATGGGTGGTTGAACAACACGCATCGTTTTGCGAATAACGCCACTGTCAATGTTGTAGTAGCCTGTAAAAAAAAATTTAACAATGAAAAAGAAAATATAACTTAGTAAAATAATATAATTAAAATCGCTTTCTTTACTATATATAATAATGATAATGATAAATAATAGTAATAATATACCGAGCCACATCTTTGTCAGAAGATCATACAAAGATTTTGGTGGTTTCACATGTTCTCTGTCCAAGGGCATGACGAAGCAGCGTTTTGTCTTGGGATCAATAATACCAGTTTTATTCTGATAAAATATAGGAAAGATTATTTTAATTTTGTCATAAAATTTAAAATTTCACTAATACAACTACAGTTATATATATTTAGAATCTCATAAAATTTATCCATATACTGGCAAAGCAACTTAGATTTCCATAAATGGTGGACTGACCCAAAATCTATTTGGTTCACGCCATTATATTGTAACATTCGTATTAAAATTTTATGTCACACTTTTCTTTCAAATCTCAACTAGCGCTTGCATCTAAAATATTAAAGATATGTCTACTAGGACTTTCATTTCTATAATAATGGCTCTTTGTTTCTACGGGAAGAACTCGATAACAACAACACACAACAATTCTCTTCACCCACTGTTTCTAATGCCTTCAACTGATAATGAAACCATTAATTCATTTATTTTTGAGAGTGAGGGAGCCATCACATTCTCAATTGAATGAAATACAACTTGCCAGACTAATAACTTCTTGTTTTTAAACTCCTGTAACCTCTACTTTTCATATTATAATTTACAAAGTCAAAACCAGCTCCACTAATATAAAGAAATTATTTTTAAGCAATCTTTAAAAAAAAAAAAAAAAAAAAAAAAAACTACAAAAACCCCACCAAAAATTTCTACACCTCTTTCAGAATTATAAATATATAGAAAAGATGAAATATTTACAGATCTTAACCACAAGAAAAGAGCAACACCAAAGAATTAAGAGATCACATGAATCCTTACTAATTTTAATCAATCTGTTAATTAATATTAATTATATACTTTATTTAATGGTAAAAGCATTTACAGATGATTCTTATAATCCACGTATTAAAAAACATCCAAAAAATATATTCCTTACATATAGGTATGTAAGATAAGTTATGGAATTTTTATAGTGAGTTGGTTATAAGATTCTTTATTGTGCCATTCAAATGCTTACCTGTCGAAAGCAATTGAAAGCGTTTCCAAAAAAAAATAAAATAAATTTTATACAAAATTATTATTTTTAAGAAATTTTTTTTTTTTTTTTAAGATTTCAAACTTCTGGTCTACCTTTATAATAAAAGTGTTTCATAAGATTAAAAATACCAGTATTAAAATTACAACAATAATTTAAAATGCTTGGCTTTACTGCTAACATTTAATTTTATTACTAAATCTGAATTGTTATTGCAGAAAAAAAAAAAAAAAAAAACCTGAGAAGAGCTTCAACAAAACTAAAGCAAAAAAGTTAAAATAAATACTCACCGTTTTGAAATCATGGATGAACTGACCCACTCTGCCATACCCAAAATCTGGAACATCAATTCTCTCGTAGAGTCCAGTGTCCATATCAATATCAAACTCCTCCCGGAAACGATCATGAGTTGGAGGCATCCATTCAGCGTTACTCTCATCCTGTACATGTAAAAAGAAATTAAATATGATAACTAAGGTTTATGGTTACAGATTTATAGTATCCATTAGATCCATTTGTTCAGCCAATAGGAAATTTGATTGAAGGCATAGAGAAAAAAAAAAAAAGTTTCCTCAAAGTTTTAAAGGGCAATCACAACTTTTAGCCATTAGTATAAGGAAGAATTGGGATTTTGCTACAGAAACTACCATAGACAGCTCTGATTGACAGGGGGAAAAAATCAGATAATTTTTCTAATCTACGAAAGTCCGCCCCGAACATTCCATAAAAATTTTTAACAATCTTTCATTCGTATACTATCCTCTTTTTATTCATTTCAATCAAAGTGACTTCCAGACTATGTATTATGTTATGAACAAAAATAGGCTGAAGATAATAAAAGATTAAAGAACTTTAATAATGCATTATTCAACAGGAAATCTTTCATCAATCGTATGCTACTCTCTTCAATCCATTTCATGCAACGTGTCTTCCCGATTAGGTATCGTGCTATGAACAAAAATAAGCAGAAAAGCAAGTACTTTAGGAATCAATTATTCAACAGGAAATTATAAACTAAAAATTTGACCTAACTTTTCTAAATTTGGTAAGAGCAAAATAAAAATATTTTATGAACACAGAAACAAAGCCTTATACTTCTTACCTTGAAGAAAGGTTTGTTTGGGCCAAGACGGTAATCTTTATTGCTGAAATGAAGAGCATTTCTCTCAAATGGAATACCACACCATCCTCGGAAACGAGACATTCTCTGCAAGAAAAGGATTCTTATTAATAATAATAATAATTGATTTAAACCCACACAACTTAGGCGCTAATGAAGAAGGTAAGAAAGAAATTTTCATTGAAAAGTGTTTTAACTTTTAATATTAAATTTTTCAGACCATAACCTCTTAAATTTTGAGTATAATTATGTTCTATTACGAGGCTTCATAAGAGGAGATAAAAGATCATTTCTTGACTGAGTATTTACAAAGATTAACGCAAATATATAAAAAAAAAAAATTCAATCTTATATACTTACTTTATTTCTTTTCTCTCCTTTCATTTCTGTTCTCAGTTTTTTTTTTTTTTTTTTTTTTTTCTTTCCTGTACTTTCAATTTCAGTATATGTTTCTCATTTCCAATTCCAGTGCCGCTCTTCTTTGCAAACTAAATCCTCTTGCAAGTTAACTCTTCTTTAGATATTAAACAATCTTACACCTTTTTCTTCTCACTCTTTCCTCTTCTCTTTTCTTAGTTCGCTCTCTTTTCTGTACTTTTATTTTTTTTTTTAATCTCCTCCAAATCCACTCTCTTTGGATATTCTTTAGTTTCCTATGAATCCGCCACCACTGAATCCTCCTTTCCACAATCAAGTCTACTTCCATGTCCGCCTGCGCAGATTTTTCCATTTTTATCTTTTCATCCTCTAAATCCTCCCAGCCACCTCTAGATTGAATGCCGTAGAGCCCACCACTGACGATTATTCACCCAAAGTCGGCTACCAGACTCCACTCAGTACCTCTACACTGACTCCACAAAACCCTCCACCTCCGATTATTCACTCAAATTAGGCCACCACATATCTACCTAGCCACCTCTACAATGCTTGCCGTAGAGCTCTCCAATGAAGATAAATTCACTCACATTCGTCTACAACATACTCCACTCATAGGAAGAGATAAATGACCATTTCTTGATTGAGTGAATACATAGATTAATTTAATAAAACAAAAATTTCAACCCTCTTTTTTTGCACATTTTATAAAATTAAATTTCTCATATCATAAGCCTTTCAAAACACATTTTATAATATTACATTTTTCAAACCATACCATTCTTAGCACATTAGCACATTTTATAATATTAAATTTTTAAGATTCCATAGCCTTTCTTAGCACATTATTATTATATTTCTCTGATGAAAGAGTCTCATAACTTTATATAATATTACATTTCTCAAATCATTTCATTCATAACATATTCTATTCATTACAATTCTCAGACCAAAGCTTTTCATACCACATTATATATTTGCGCTAGATAAGATAAAGTAATACAGTTATAAATTTGATTACCTGATGTTGAGTGACTTGTCTATAAAGGTACACTCCTCCAATGATGCAGATGCTCATTACTAAAAGAGCAGTTATGAAAACGCAAACTGTTGTTGTAGTCGAAATCCTTCGACGAACTGAAGGGGAGAGCCACAACTCCATATCAATTCTACCCATATCTCTGTCGCCATTTTCAATCTCAATGCACTCTGAACCCTACAACCGAAGGAAATATATAATTAAACTTAATAATAATCTTTTGGTTTTTTTTTAAACTAACTAAATATAATAAATATACTCACAGAAACATCATTAACAACAAGCGGTTTTTCCAAAGATTTCTTTTCTGATTTAGGCTTCGTACTAGTTACTATCGTCATTATGACTAGCTTTAAGATATCTTTTTTATACTTTTAATCCAGGTTTTTAAAAAAAAATAATATTATAAATCTGTTTAAAAAAAAAAATTATAAAGATTCAATATTGGCATACTATATATATATATATATATATATATATATATATATATATATATATATATATATATATATATATATATATATATATATATATATATATATATATATATATATATATATATATATATATATATATATATATATATATATATATATTTTTTTTTTATATTTTTTTTTTTTTTTTTTTTTTTTTTTTTTTTAATTTATATATATATAAATATATATATATAATATAAAAATAAATATATATAAATAATATAATAATAATATATAATAAATATATATAAATATATATATATATATATATATATATATATATATATATATATATATATATATATATATATATATATATATATATATATATATATATATATATATATATATATATATATATATATATATATATGAGAAAAAATTTCCCTCACAACAAGAAATAAACTCACTGACAACAGCATTATCATTAGACAATATACAAAGGTCTGTCTCACAGAGCCACTTCGCCTCCCCAGTAAAGAAGGAATTATAGAACAGTTTAAGCTCTCTAACTCAATATGTTGGAACTATAGACCTAAAGGCAGGCATCTATACAAATTATATTTCTTAATTAAGAGATGTACTGACAACATGGACACAACTACTATTGTGTATATATATATATATATATATATATATATATATATATATATATATATATATATATATATATATATATATATATATATATATATATATATATATATATATATATATATATATATATATATATATATATATATATATATATATATATATATATATATATATATATATATATATATATATATATATATATATATATATATATATATATATATATATATATATATATATATATATATATATATATATATATATATATATAGTATAGTATATACTCTTATCAGACTGGCAAAACACTATCTAATCAAAAAGATCTTTATAAAATAGCAAACACTGAACTTACATAAAGGCTCTTATATTATCACTAATCTAAACATAATAATAATAATAAATAAAAATAATAATAATAATAATAATAATAATAATAGTAATAATAATAATAATAATAATAATAATAATAATAATAATATGGTATAAATATATTTTTGTTGTAAATTTAGTGAAATACTCATTTTAATTTAAAGAATTTTTTCACTCAATAAAATTTAATTTAAATTATAAACCAGAAGATATGAGAAAATCACAGACATGACAGTCAACACAAGAGGAAAACCTGAAAAATGGAAGGTGAAAAAATAATTAATAAGGTTAAAAAAAAAAAGAAAAAAAAAAATCAAAGAATACATTGCTTGAACTGCATGTATAACAAACATATTTTATTATAGATTTTTTTTATTATATTTTTTTTTTAATTAAAGAGATTCCAGATTTTAATTTATGTTTAATTATCAAAGTGAATTTTACTAACATGTAGCTATTAAGCTAGAGCAAGTGAAAAATGAAATATAGTAAAATAAAGTAATTGAAATAGATTAGAGAAGGAATGATCAATAGGACTACCTGAGTTAATAAAAAATTAAATAATTTTTAGGCAAGTTTTCATAGCACAGAGTGAGATTTTCAACGAAAAGTAATACAAAAGCAGAAAAGAATGCCATTGCAGAAACCTAAAGTATCAGGCAGAATAATGACTAGCATTATCATACTGATCTCATACATCACCAGAATCATATGTCTGGCAAGATTTCATGCTTTCATCTCTTCAGAAATTGTTAATTTTTTGTATACAGGGTTGTTTTTATCCCTGAATTCATTTCTGAAAGTTATAGGTCAATCTGACCAATAGGTCAAACTTACTGACCTCGGGGATTTTGAGGTCATCGGCAGTCACCTGCTTTCAATGTCTATAACTTGAGTAATACTAGTCATAAATTTAAAAATTTTTTTTAAAAAAAAAAAAAAAAAAAAAAAAAAAAAAAAAAAAAAAAAAAAAAAAAAAAAAAAAAAATTTTTTTTTTTTTTTTTTTTTTAAATGATGTCCTACCTACATTTAAGGTCACAATCTGATCTCTTTCTCATTCACTGAGAGAAAAAGTTATAGATGCAAAAAATGAAGATACATTCATTTGCTATAAGAATCAACAATAAAAACTGAGTATGCTTATACTTTATCCTAATTTAGGTTTTAAGTAAACATTTATACAAGTCAAATTTTATTGTTTTAAAGTTAATATAATTTGCTTTTATTAATTGACACCTTTTTTTTTTTTTTTTTTTTTTTTACAGATTTTATATATATATATATATATATATATATATATATATATATATATATATATATATATATATATATATATATATATATATATATATATATATATATATATATATATATATATATATATATATATATTATATTATTAACTTACATTTTCTGCAAAATAAAAAAAAATGGTTCACCATCATACATATTGTGCCAACCCACTGAGAAAACATAAGAGGAAAATATATAAATATATTAGAAAATTGTCTGGTGATGTTTTTGTACAAAATGATGATGAAATTATTAAAGTGAATAAAGGTTCTTACTTATGCCTTAATTGCATGAAAAAAATACAGAATCTTGGTGCATTACCTAAGGAAATAGAAGGTCAAGAACATGTTGGTTCTGAATTAAACATTAATTTAAGTGAAGATAGTTCTTTTGAAAAGGGGAGCTCTAGTACCAGCTTTGAAGATGAGAAAAAAGCAGATATAAATATTCAGAAATTTCTACCCTTATTGGCTCAAACACCAATAAATAAAAATATATATATATATATATATATATATATATATATATATATATATATATATATATATATATATATATATATATATATATATATATATATATATATATATATATATATATATATATCAAGAGAAAGCAATAATTGCAGTATAGACAGTAGTTTCTGAAGTTCATATTAAAATTTTATTGGCCAAATAATATTTCTTTATATGTAAATTCAATTGTATATCATAGTTAAATTTGTAAACTGAACATCATCAACTGATTTTGAAGAATATCATGCATCTTTAAATTTGGTCATTTTAATCTAAAAAATATTTTATTAATTTACAAAGCTTGAAAACAAAAGTTCTATAATTTTTTTCCAAGAAAATTTTATTAATTAGACATTTCTGCATTTTTTTTTCAGAAGGTCTGAAATCTAGCCAAAAGAAACCGGAGGTTGAACAAAAACTAAAACTAGGCAATCAACAACTGAAAAAGAATTTGGAAGCAAGTTATGGAGTAAAGATAAAAGAAACTTCATCTTCAAAAAAAAACGTTCATAAGGTCATGCTTGAAAAAATAATGCAAGAATTAAAAGCTTCTTTCAATGAATGTGACAACTACAAACGCAAGATACAAATTCTAACCCTATCACCATATACTATTAAACATACAGCTAAATTTTCTGAAACCAGTATTTATATGGTGAAAAGAAGTCGAAGCATTAAAAGAGAATATGGGATCATACCAAGAAGTTCCTTCAATGAGTAAAGGTAAGGTGATCTCTAATAAAGAGAAATTATTGGTTAAAGAATTTTATGAATCAGATGAGGTAAGCCGAATGTGCCCTGGGCAAAAAGATTGTTTAACAGTTAGGAATTCAGAAGGGCAATCATGTAAAGTTCAAAAGAGGTTGATTCTTGGAAATTTGAAAGAGCTGTACGAGTTATACAAGAATAATAGCACAAATCCCAAAGTAGGATTTCAATGTTTGCAGAGTTACACCCATCATATTGCATGCTTGCTGGTGCTGGTGGCACTCACTGTGTCTGTGTTTGCACATATCATCAGAACCCAAAGTTACAACTGGCTGCATTGGGAGAAAAAGGGGCTTACATATAAGGATCATATGGACTACAGTGTCTGTAATTCAGAAAGAGAAGAGTGCATGATGAATGACTTGTAAAGATTGTCCCAGAGAAGAAGGTGTGCATGCATTTCTTGAATTACTTGATAGTGTACAATCAGCTTCAGAAGAAATCTCGTACAAACAGTGGGTGACTACTGATCGATGCACCATGATTACTGAAGTGAAAATACTTCATGAATCCCTTACATCACACAGTAGGAAAATTGCAAATTTGGCTCAACATCACTTTGTAGCTCAGAAGCAAGCTCATTATTATAAGTACATCCTTTCATTGTTTATTTCAAATCAAATGGTTCACAAACTCTGCCATAAGAGCTTCTGCTTCCTTTCTGATTCAACAAAGTTATGGTTCCACATTCATTTGCTTATTCCTTATCTCAAAGTAAGTCTACCCAATTTAAAATACACTATTTTTCTGATGGTTGTGTAGGCCAGAATAAAAACAAATACAACTTTAAAAATCTCTGCTATCATAATGAAGACTATGGATTGACTCGAGTGGAATTTCTTTGCTACTTCTCATGGCAAGTCTGCATGTGAGGGAATTGGAGAAACAGTAAAAAGAGCTACTGCACGAGCCAGTTTGCAAAGAACAACCTCAGGGCAAATTCTCACACCTGAGGACATGTTTCGTTTTTGTGAAGAAAGCTTGAGTTCAAATATCAACTATTTCTTTGTTTCTAAATGTGAATTAGAAGAATCCAATAGAAAGTTAAAGCATAGATTTGCAGACGTATGTACTATTCCTGGAACTAGTGTGTTTTATAGATTTGTTCCTAAAATTACAGAGGAACTAATGGTTTATTGGTTTTCAAGCTCCTCTAAAGGGGAATTTGAAAGGATCATACATACATCTGGAGACATTGTACATGATACTGTAAAAGTTACATATGTAAAAGAGGGCCAATATGTTGGTTGTGTTTATGACAAGAAAATATGGTTTGGAATTGTTGAGGAATATAATGAGGAATTTGATGATTTCTTTGTCAACTTTCTAGAGCCTTCTGCTACCTTTGGAATCAGGTCATATAATTTTCCCACAAGGAAAGATACATGTTCTGTTCCTGGAGATTCCATATTGGCAATAATGTCTCCTCCTTCATTAAAGGAAGGTACAAGGTTACAATACATATTTCAAGAAGTAGTAGTCTCAAAATGTTTTAAAAGTGCCAATACTAAATTCAAATACTAATGTATTGAGGCTGAATATTCTTAGAAGTAAAATACTTATTCCCCTAACAATATTAATTTTTTTTTTTTTTTTTTTGCCTCAAATAATAGTTATCTTGTTAAGTCAAATAATTAAATTATTCAATTAAAATTGTCAATTGAATTACATCCAAAAATTTTAAATGTATATACCTTTAATGTGGTCTAATATTAAAATTCAACTTCAACATATGTTTCATTAAATCCCAAATATGGATAAAATACAAGCATACTCAAAGTTCTTATTGCTGATTCTTATAGCAAATGAATGTGTTTTCATGTTTTGCATCTATAACTTTTTCTCTCAGCAAATGAGAAAGAGATCAAATTGTGACCTCAAATGTTGGTCATTTAAAAAAAAAAAACATTTTTGGATATATAAAACTTTTTTATGTATTCACATTCCTTGATCTTTTCCAATTCTAAAGATGTATAAATTATAAATTTATGACTAGTATTACTCAAGTTATAGACATCGAAAGCTGGTGACCTTCGCCAATGACCTCAAAATCACCGAGGTCAGTACGTTTGATCTATTGGTCAGATTGATCTATAACTTTCAGAAATGAATTCAGGGATTAAAACAACCCTGTACACCAAAAATAAGTCAATTCTGAGAGATGCAGGTGTTTTTTTTTTTTTTTTTTTTTTAAAGTGGTTGATCTCACAGAGAATTCCCCATTTTAACATTTCCATTTTTAGCTTCAAAATCTTTTAAAATCTAGTCATAATAGCGACCTGGTCAAAATAGTCAAAGGGTATTTTCTCTAATAATAGCATGGTGTATATTTTTGGCAGACGATCTTTTGATACCCTATTGAAAAAAATAATCTTTTGATACCCTATTAAAAAAAATAATTATTTTTATTAGTCTTAAAATTTTTTTTAATTTACATTTTTTTTATATATATTTTTTCTTATAAAATCGTGTTATTCATCGATTAACCGTAAAAAAAATTATTTGGTCCCATGTCTCTAAAGAATTACCCTGACTTTTAATATACATGGTTTATAGTACATAGAAACATTTTTTTTTTTGTATTTTTGTATTCTTAATTATAGCTTTTACATCATTTTTAACAAATTACAATTATTAATTTGAAATACTGCAAAAAAAAGAAAAAAAAAAAAAAAAAAAAAAAAAAAAAAAAAAAAAAAAAAAAAAAAAAAAAAAAAAAAAAAAAAAAAAAAAAAAAAAAAAAAAAAAAAAAATTTAAAAAGTAATAATAAAAATTATTGATTATTGATTGATTTTAAGCTATATCACTTTTGATACGTCAATATTATAGATATATATATATATATATATATATATATATATATATATATATATATATATATATATATATATATATATATATATATATATATATATATATCCATAAATGAATATATATGTAAAATAAAATGGAGAGCCTGTCATGTATTTATATCAGTGTTGAATAATAATGGGGACATTCTTTAATGAACAAAAATGACTTAAAAGATAGAAAAGTTTAAAAATATACTTGATATTGAGTGTAACCAGATGTTAAGTCTAAAAGCACCATGGATACACTATAAGCCAACAATATCTTCAATGAGAATAAATCAATACTATTTTTAAAAAATTTTGTTAAATGTATTAAAGAAATATAAAATATTTTTAGTATATTGTATATTTACTTTATACATTTATAGAAAAATTTAAATTTTTTTAAAAAAAATACTATTTATTCATTCTCCTAAATATTTATTTTAATATTGTAAATCATAGCCTATGTAATGATAAAAAGATTAATTTCAATGTATATGCATATCTAAAAAGACAGAACGAGAATAATGAGAGAAGAGAGTCCTCCCTGAGTAATAAATAATATAAAATACCATATTTAAAAAAATTTGGGTATATATATATAAAAATATATATATATATATATATATATATATATATATATATATATATATATATATATATATATATATATATATATATATATATATATATATATTCTACCTATTTTCAAACTGAAAATATTTAAAAATCCTATCAATAAGGTGACAATTTATAAAAATCAAATTTATATTTCTATTTTTGGCCAAAGTTTTTCCTTCTAAGTAACTGTAAAATTAAGAGAAAAAATTGATTCACCCTATTGGAATTCGGTGATTGCAGACTAAGGTATGGTAATTATTTTCTAAATTAAATTACAAATATGATCTTATGTTGGGATTGGACAGTCTTTGATGGGTCTATGTAATTTAATACTATTTTTAAATGTTCTAACAAATTACTGCTACAAAATTAACTTTCACACTAATTATAAATTGGTTCCGTAAGAAGCTGAAAAGATTTTGTTTTTGTTTTTTTAATAAAATGACAAGATTTATTTATAATTGGAATTATTTTGGAATTTCCATATTTCTATGACTACTATGATTAATCAACAAGAAAAAAAAAAGTGAAATATAGATCATTTTTTTCACCAAGTTACAAACGAAACATCATACATAAATATATCTTATACGATCATTCTTCCACCTATTTATAAACGAAACCGATCACCTTGTAAGAAAATAGTGTTGTACAATTATAATCACTGGCACTATATATATAAGCAAATACGCAGTTTTGTAAAAACCAATAACATAATTTAAGAGGCAAATAGGTTAAACAATTTAATATGTTGTAACAACGCAATTTAACCTTCATAAGTAACCTAACACCGTCGAAAAGTTGCAATAATTGGCAAATCTCCTTGACAACAGAAATGACGAAAAACTTTTGTTAGTTTGTTTGTTTCTGAAATACGTTCATCTTGTTTCATCAATCAATAGATTCTTCCAAGTTGCCAGCTATTTTTTGAAACATGGTTGCTAGGATTTCGCAGTTCCCATCATGGTTCAAAACCATAGTTCAAAACATAGACTTTAAAGTCTATGGTTCAAAAGCTGCAAAAATCTAACTACTCTTCTTTTCACATTCTGAAAATAAAGTTAACAATATATTCAAAAATAAATTTTCATGGGAAATGGAATTCATTAATTAAAATCACAGGTAAACTGAGGTTAATGCAAAAATAAATATTACAAAAATTATTTACATACATTCGATCACTATAATATATATCTAGGGTATATACTTTTGTCTATTTTTAAGTTTCGTTTTATATTGGAGAAATTATATAAAAATCTCCTTCTCAAAGTTTTATAAAATTGATATTTTTTGTATCGATGTGGCACTCAATAGTGTGGCCCACCAAGCCTCCAGCTTTAAAAATAGGCACTTTTTCAAATTACCATCAACGTCTTAGACATTTCAACAAAATGTAAGTTTTTTTTATGTCTTCAAAGTTCTGAATTCAAAAGATATGAGGTTATATATTATTCTTTTTTCACCTCTTTCTTACTATACTCTTTCAATTGACTCTTCTACTTAAAATATACCTTAAATAAGTTCTAATTGTTAAAATATAATTCAGAACTCGTCAAAGAGAACAATTTCTTTGGTAAACCGTAATGGTAAGTCCAAGATTACTATTTCATTTAAACTAATTCCCTTTTCCTTCAGATCAAAAATGTAATGACTAGTATTATTCAGCTGTAGGTCGTTATAATATCGATTAATTTCTTTAAACGTTTTTAATTTATTTGAAATATGTATTGATTTGAAATAAATAAATAAAAGGGCATAAAGAAAATATAATAAGGTAAGAACATTTGGTGATAAAATTTTGGGGTTCCTTTTTTCGGTCGGTCAAAACTTTGTTTACTTTTAAGTTGTTGTGATTCAGATGGATGATTTAGAAAAATAACTTTCATGAAAACGTGAATTTCTAAAGCCTTTGTAAAATTTTAGGTTGTTGTATAGCACATTAGAGTGAGGTTTTCATTGAAATTCATATCAGGTTTGTAAATGGCACATGGATATATTATTAGTAGTTTCAATTACACAAAGTAGATAAGATGATACTTTTTTACATTTGTTATGAAAATAGTAAAGAAAGTAAATAATGCTAGTTATTACGTTTTTGATATGAAAGAAAGAGGAATTAGTTTAAATGAAATAGTAATCTTGGACTTACCATAGACTGGGACAGTCTCGATACGCCAGTGCTGCTTCTAACTGTCTTTATTTTTGTTTTTCTAGATAATGTTCTAACGATTTTCCAAAGAATTGTTCTCTTTGAAGAGTTCGGAATTATATTTTAATAATTACAACTTATTAGAGGTGTATTTTGAGGAGAAGAGTCAATTAAAAGAATATAGTAAGGAAAGGGTGAAAATAAAAATTACCTCATACTTTTGAATTCAGAACTTTGAAATCTTATAACAAAAAAACTTACATTTGTTAAAACGTCGAAACGCGTTGAAGAATATTTGAAAAGTGCTTATTTTAAAGATGGCAGCTTGGTGTGCCAAACTATTGAGTGCCACATCGATAAAAAAAAAAATTATAAAACCTTATGAAGAAGAATTTAATATAATTTCTACAATACAAAAAAAAACTTTAAAAACTTAACTTAGCCTTAGGGTATTTTCGAAAAACACGAAATTTTTTTTAAATTTTCTGACCAGTTTCATAATTTCACACATCTTCGATAAGAATAGGATTTGGGGAACTGGTATCAGATGTCAAATTTTTATTATTAATTATTTTTTTATTTTTTTTTTTTATACAATGCACCTTATCCAGCATGATGCAGGGTAGTGTCGATTGCAGAAATTTTGCATTTTTATAATTACAACTTATTAGAGGTATATTATTATTATTATTATTATTATTATTATTATTATTAGTTATTATTGTGCTTTATTATTTTATTTTGATGAAAAAATATTTAGATCGGAGAGATTGGTATTTGATTGTAATTTTATTATTTATTTAATTTTCATTTTTACAATTTTTGCGCTTCACCGCAAGTAATTTTTGCAAAAGAAAATTTAAAATTAATTTATTTCACTCAAATTCTCGATTTAATGTTAAAGATGTGGATCGTTGAAAATGAATTGTGAATATAATTTCTGTTAGTTTCATAGGAATATTTTAAATGAAACTGATGTAATGAGATGTTTTCAGAAATACAAAATTGCTATTGAAAATAAACCTAACCTAAGGTTAGGTTAGGTTAGGTTAGGTTAGGTTGTTAGCTCACGATTTACATAAAACTATTTTCTCTAGGTTTGTGCCAATTCAGTGTCAACTTCTGAGCCAATTGGAGGACATGACTTCACTTTTCAAATAGATGAGACGTTATTTTCAAAGCGAAAAAATCATAAAGGACGCTATCTATCTATCTATCTATCTATCTATCTATCTATCTATCTATCTATCTATCTATCTATCTATCTATCTATCTATCTATCTATCTATCTATCTATCTATCTATCTATCTATCTATCTATCTATCTATCTATCTATCTATCTATCTATCTATCTATCTATCTATCTATCTATCTATCTATCTATCTATCTATCTATCTATCTATCTATCTATCTATCTATCTATCTATCTATCTATCTATCTATCTATCTATCTATCTATCTATCTATCTATCTATCTATCTATCTATCTATATATATATATATATATATATATATATATATATATATATATATATATATATATATATATATATATATATATATATATATATATATATATATATATATATTGTTACCGGGCCAATACCAGGCCCTAGCAACCACGAGTTCTTCATTCTATAGTCTCGGCACAAGTGAGGGTTAAATAAACAGATTGTTATATAAAATTTCATTACACATGTTTATCAATATCATTTCAATAAAATTTACATTAACTCATCAATAAATCACAGAACATATCACAGAATAAATCTCACTATTATCACAGTTTATAAATTAACATTAAAAGTGAATATTTACACAATAAGATTTCATCCAGTTTCTCATTTTTCGCTTGTAAACCGGTGCAAGAGTGCTTCCTCGTCTGTTGAACACTTCCAGAGAAAAGCAGCGCCGTCCAGCACGTTCCACAGAAGCCAGTACAATAATCCCCAGGAAATCACATCCTGTTCGCCAAGACCGATCACCGAATTCCCCAAGAAGGTCCTCCGTTCAAGTCCACACTGTTGACCTGAATGCGCTTTCCCGCGCTCTTGCCAATTTATTCCCATATTCCGTAATCATTGAAAACCATTAGTTACTCGAAGACACAATTTAAGAACAATTATCGATATAACCTACAAGTTATCCTTTAAACCTTTATTTACAGTTAAAAGTACCACAAATTAGGAAGGCAACATTTCACAATAACTCTTAGCTTTACGACAGTCTCATAACACTGGTTATTTTAAGTTACTCCACTCTCCATGTTATCAATAATCAAAAATCCTTTTTCTACTAAATTTTTACTCCAAAAGTCAACCTCGTTTTTTATATTTTAGTTGGTTGCAGTATTTTCGAAACCCACCTATCACAATATATATATATATATATATATATATATATATATATATATATATATATATATATATATATATATATATATATATATATATATATATATATATATATATATATATATATATATATATATATATATATATAAATATATATATATATGAATAAAAAAATCAGCTCAAAAAAGTTTTATATGCATTTCTTTCTATCATTAAAAATTATTATTTTCCTTTTTAACTTCTAAGTAAAGACAGGCGGAGAAACCTTTCCGATCTAAATATTTTTTCATCAACATAAAATAATTAATTATTATTATTATTAGTATTATTATTATTATTATTATTATTATTATTATTATTATTATTATTATTGTCATAGTATAGTACGCGCTACTGACAGGTGCCAGATTCTGTCGAAATGTAGCTAACTCTGGCAACCTGTCCGACCTTCCGAAATAACGCGAAATGATCTGTTGTGGTTCTGCACTATTTTCTGGTCCCTAAGGGAATGTTAAAAGTCCGGGTGATGGTTTGAACTCCTAATGAATGAGAATACCACCCAAATGGGGGTTTGGTGGAGTAGCCATCACCCCTGATTTTTTTTTTGACCCATTAAGAGTATTTTTATTTTATTTCATGAAGGAATGAGGAAATCAGAGAATCCTTGGTGTTGAAGGGAGGTCGGAGCCCCTCTGATCTTATCTGATTCTATGGAAGATGGAGCTAACTTGTTTTGGAGAGAACGGAATCGCCCTTGGTTCTTTCCTAGATGGATTAGGAATCAGTAGTATATTTGGCTTCCTGGGTCCTTGACATTTCGTTTTTTTTGCTATTTGGCTATTTGGCTATTTGGCTATTTGGCTTTTTGGCTTTTTGGCTTTTTGGCTTTTTGGCTTTTTGGCTTTTTGGCTTTTTGGCTTTTTGGCTTTTTGGCTTTTTGGCTTTTTGGCTTTTTGGCTTTTTGGCTTTTTGGCTTTTTGGCTTTTTGGCTTTTTGGCTATTTGGCTTTTTGGCTTTTTGGCTTTTGGCTTTTTGGCTTTTGGCTTTTTGGCTTTTTGGCTTTTTTTTTGGCTTTTTGGCTTTTTGGTTTTTTGGCTTTTGGCTTTTGGCTTTTTGGCTTTTTGGCTTTTTGGCTTTTGGCTTTTTGGCTTTTGGCTTTTTGGCTTTTTGGCTTTTGGCTTTTTGGCTTTTTGGCTTTTTGGCTTTTTGGCTTTTTGGCTTTTTGGTTTTTTGGTTTTGGCATTTTGGCTTTTTGGCTTTTTGGCTTTTTGGCTTTTTGGCTTTTTGGCTTTTTGGCTTTTTGGCTTTTGGCTTTTTGGCTTTTTGGCTTTTTGGCTTTTTGGCTTTTTGGCTTTTGGTTTTTGGGCTTTTTGGCTTTTTGGCTTTTTGGCTCTTTGGCTTTTTGGCGTTTTGGTTTTTTGGCTTTTTGGCTTTTTGGTTTTTTATTGGCTTTTTGGCTTTTTGGTTTTTTGGCTTTTTGGCTTTTTGGTTTTTTGGCTTTTTGGCTTTTTGGCTTTTTGGCTTTTTGGCTTTTTTTTGGCTTTTTGGCATTTTGGCTTTTTGGCTTTTTGGCTTTTTGGCTTTTTGGCTTTTTTGCTTTTTTGCTTTTTTGGCTTTTTGGCTTTTTGGCTTTTTGGCTTTTTGGCTTTTTGGCTTTTGGCTTTTTGGCTTTTTGGCTTTTGGCTTTTTGGCTTTTTGGCTTTTTGGCTTTTTGGCTTTTTGGCTTTTTGGCTTTTTTGGCTTTTTGGCTTTTTGGCTTTTTGGCTTTTTGGCTTTTTGGCTTTTTGGCTTTTTGGCTTTTTGGCTTTTTGGCTTTTTGGTTTTTTGGCTTTTTTGGCTTTTTGGCTTTTTGGCTTTTGGCTTTTTTGGCTTTTTGGCTTTTTGGCTTTTTGGCTTTTTGGCTTTTTGGCTTTTTGGCTTTTTGGCTTTTTGGCTTTTTGGCTTTTTGGCTTTTTGGCTTTTTTGGCTTTTTTGGCTTTTTGGCTTTTTGGCTTTTTGGCTTTTTGGCTTTTGGCTTTTTGGCTTTTTGGCTTTTTGGCTTTTTGGCTTTTTGGCTTTTTGGCTTTTTGGCTTTTTGGCTTTTTGGCTTTTTGGCTTTTTGGCTTTTTGGCTTTTTGGCTATTTGGCTTTTTGGCTTTTTGGCTTTTTGGCTTTTTGGCTTTTTGGCTATTTGGCTTTTTGGCTTTTTGGCTTTTTGGCTTTTTGGTTTTTTGGCTTTTTGGCTTTTTGGCTTATTGTCTTTTTGGCTTTTGGCTTTTTGGCTTTTTGGCTTTTTGGCTTTTTGGCTTCTTGGCTTTTTGGCTTTTGGCTTTTTGGCTTTTTGGCTTTTTGGCTTTTTGGCTTTTTGGCTTTTTGGCTTTTTGGCTTTTTGGCTTTTTGGCTTTTTGGCTTTTTGGCTTTTTGGCTTTTTCTTTTTGGCTTTTTGGCTTTTTGGCTTTTGGCTTTTTGGCTTTTTGGCTTTTTGGCTTTTTGGCTTTTTTTGGCTTTTTGGCTTTTTGGCTTTTGGCTTTTTGGCTTTTTGGCTTTTTGGCTTTTTGGCTTTTTGGCTTTTTGGCTTTTTGGCTTTTTGGCTTTTTGGCTTTTTGGCTTTTTGGCTTTTTGGCTTTTTGGCTTTTTTTTTTTGGCTTTTTGGCTTTTTTTTTGGCTTTTTGGCTTTTTGGCTTTTTTTTGGCTTTTTGGCTTTTGGCTTTTTGGCTTTTTGGCTTTTTGGCTTTTTGGCTTTTGGCTTTTGGCTTTTTTTTTGGCTTTTTGGCTTTTTGGCTTTTTGGCTTTTTGGCTTTTTGGCTTTTTGGCTTTTTGGCTTTTTGGCTTTTCGGCTTTTCGGCTTTTCGGCTTTTCGGCTTTTCGGCTTTTCGGCTTTTCGGCTTTTCGGCTTTTCGGCTTTTCGGCTTTTCGGCTTTTCGGCTTTTTCGGCTTTTGGCTTTTTGGCTTTTTGGCTTTTTGGCTTTTCGGCTTTTTGGCTTTTCGGCTTTTCGGCTTTTCGGCTTTTCGGCTTTTCGGCTTTTCAGCTTTTCAGCTTTTCAGCTTTTCAGCTTTTCAGCTTTTCAGCTTTTCAGCTTTTCGGCTTTTCGGCTTTTCGGCTTTCTGAACTTTTGATATTTTTATTATTTTTATTATTGATAATTATTATTATTATAATAATAATTATTATTATTTGTAATAGTAATAGTATTATTATTATTAGTAATTTTTACTATTATTATTATTAGTATCATTATTATTATTATTATAATTATTATTATTGAAATTTGACATTCTACAGTTTTCACGAAATTTATTTTTATTCACAAGTATGATTATTATTATTTATTATTCTACATCATTATTACAGCCATTACTTTATTATTCTATCAGATTTTCTTTTTATTATTGAATTTTTTTAAATTATAAAATAGAAGTAATGGCAGTGTTGTTTTAGTATTTTAATACTACTGCTATCCTCCTTATTTTAGAATTTTCATCTTGTATGTTTTTTTATTATTATTATTATTATTGATAAGTCTAAGGTGATACAAGGTGATACAGAGTTCAAAGATGATTTATTTTACCTTTTTGTTTTAATCCCGACTTCTGATGTTCTTTCCTTATTACTAACTCCACCACCGGACAATAGAGTCTAACCTAATTCCCATTAAACTATACTACTATACTACTAAGCCCTCAATATAGAAACCTAGATTCTACAATAAGAAAAATGTCCTCTGCTATCCAATATGTTAAGAATCAGTAATTTCTTCTTTTTCTTAAAATAAAAGTCGTTCTTTTTCTTAGAGTTGTCCACTCTATATATTAGCTTATAATTAGATTATTAGTTAATTATTACTTTCTTTACATAAATTAAACTTAAGGGAGAAAATGTATGACCCTTTATTTTATTCCTTTTTACCTATAACCTTTTTTTATAA
>SEYY01000864.1:32500-37500 GCA_009176605.1 Armadillidium nasatum
AGTGATGGATATTTCAGTTCTTTGATACAAGGAAAATCCTAAGTCAGATCATGGTATGTCCGATCAAGGTATAATGACTGATCTTGTAATCCAAGAAATACTCATCTAGTAGCTAATAGTTTTTGTAAGGCCATTAAGTTTAAAGGAATTAGAGAGTTGAGACTATAAAGATATTGATTTATTAAATAAAGTATATTGAAGCATAGACCACTTGCATAGTAAATATACCAAAATCCTAAAAATGTCATAATGTATAATCTATTATTGGATATAGTCTGTCAGTTTGATATATCAATATCTGAATCAACATTTTGATTAATATATTTGAATAAATGATATACAAAAATTTGTTTGTATATTGGACCTTTTTTCCTTTCCGGTACCCTAACCTATGAGTAGTGGGAAATTTAATATTTCACTACATATTGATATTTATTGAATATCAATTTTGATAATAAATCCGGTCTGTTGATAATCAATCTATCAAAAGTCTATTAATAAGTTATACTAAGCTAGGTCTATCTTTTTAGTTCAGTCTATATATATATATATATATATTATATATATATATATATATATATATATTATATATATATATATATATATATATATATATATATATATATATATATATATATATATATAATATATAAATTTTGCTTTTGCATTTCTTTATAGCCAAAGGAAAGTTCATAAAAAATTCCAGTTCTGACCAGAATTTTTTTGTGGATTCTGGCAAATTTTAGTTCCAGTACACCCCCACCAAATATAAAATTAAATTTATTATATCTTAATACAGAATAAAATCTATGATTTCAACCTAATTAGGAAAATCTTTATCAAAATATAGATTGTGATGAATTAAAATATTAATCAGTATATTTGACAGTTTTCAGAATTTTGTGATTAACTTTAGTTTAATGACATTCATTCAAAAAAAAAAATAATACTTGTTACTATATAGGCCTATGTTATTTTAATGAAAAGGAAAATTTTCCTTATATTAAAACAAGATTTTCAAAATTTCATTTTTGATTTTGACATGTATGAATTATAAACTTACTCATGTTACAAACTTTTGTAAATAATGAATGGAATATTTGTTCTACAATTATACACTATATTTCTCTACTCAAAGAAACAATCTGAATTAAAACATTCACTTACTTTATATTTCACTCTGCTATTTAGATTATCTAAATTATTCATAATTTAAATTATTTTAATAATTTGTAAATTCAATATTGGACTCAAACAAAATTTATAATTTTCTTTGTGTTCAGACAGTATTTGTAAAATAATATAGATGCTTTATATATATATTTGTTAGTTTTTTATATCTTTTAAATATATATTATATTATTTTTTCAGATAATTTTTCAGTAATAAAAAAAAATGGTTCGAACTAGAATTGATAATGCTCAAGATTGTCCAATTTGCTTTGACAATTTAAATTTTGCAGTTGAAACCAATTGTGGTCATCTCTTTTGTGGTATAATATATATATATATATATATATATATATATATATATATATATATATATATATATATATATATATATATATATATATATATATATATATATATATATATATATATATATATATATATATTGCTTTTGTTTAGCATTTATATAGTTTTAAAGTATTTGAAATGCAATCTTTATCTTAAATAGTAGACAGCATTTTGAATTGATAATAATTGATTTCTTTAAAGGGAGGAAAAGAACATGTAATACTTTACACTCTTGTTACCCTATATCTATAGATTAATAAGAGTAATTGAGAGTAAGAAATATATAAATAAAGAATTTTGATTTTAGATAAATAACATGATAAATTCCTTCTCAATTAATAAGATTTTGCTAATATTTTAACATTGATTTCAAGTTATCACATTAATAAATTTTTTGATTTATAAAAATTTATTTAAATACAAAATAACCCTTCTGGAATAAGCAGTTTAATTTAAACATTTTAAAAATTGTAAAAGTTTAAGCTGAGATTAATTTTCTCTCACACAGGCAATTGCTTTTTTGAATATGTAAATCGGAATATTCCTCCTGTTTCATGTCCTATATGTCGACAAAGTGTAAGCATTTAATTCTTTATATATCTAGATTAAAATCTGTGTATGTATATATCCTGAACGCTTTTAGAAACTGGATAGCTTTAATTAAAAACTACTAATTTTTATTGTAGATTGGTTCTCTTTTCTTTTTTTAAAAAAACAAAACATGTGGGTTTTCTTGTGATTTTATTGTATTTATTAATAAATTTAAAATATTTTCTTCAGCAGAAGGCTATCACTATCGCCAGTTTATTATTTTAAATTATTTTTTAATCCTTAATGTGTTTCATACTCTTTTAATGTCAAGATTAAGTTTTTCTACATTTATGATTATCCTGTAATGAAGAGTATATTATATATATATATATATATATATATATATATATATATATATATATATATATATATATATATATATATATATATATATATATATATATATATATATATATATATATATATATATATATATATATATATATATATATATATATATAAGTAATGCTTTTTTTTAACTACTGTTGCTACTAACCGCAAAACTTAATAATATAGAATGACAATTTTTTTTAAATTTGGCAGTAAATCAAAATTGAAAAAAAGAGGAATGATTGGACGAAGGAGCAAATGTGATAAAAAGGAACCCTCTACCCTCCTTAAAAATAGAATAAAAGTACCTCAAAGCTTTGTTGCTTAACAGTTGGAATACAAAAGTGTGAAATATTGCAATGATTGGAGTTTCTTATGCTTATTGAAAGCTTTCATGCTACTATCGTGATTAACTTTGTATTATATTTGAAAATATTTTCAGGCCTACACTCCTCAAAGATCATTGCAAGAAGGAAGTGTGTATGTGTGCATGGAAATTCTATCTGGTTAAATAAACTATTTGAAAGTGGAAACTGTTAGCTAGAGGAAATGTGAATATGGTAATAGTTATATTAGAAGTATTTTATGAAAGAGAAAAATATGTAAGATAAAATTTAAAGAAACACATATAAAGTTATATTAGTGGATACAGATAATTATTTCTGCCTCAATTTAGAGTCGTTGTTAGAGAACTCGTAAGTGCCATAAAATATAATAGAAATAATGCTATCACCCTAATCGTAGTTTTGAAAGAGAACTGTCTGCAAATATACTTTTCTGAGTTGTAGATTGAGGTAAAGAGTGGATGGGAAAGTTATGAAAAAAACATACATAGGGAAATAAAAAAACTGAAAGGCAACCACCTTCTGTATTTTTGGATAAAGAGGTGAATACTATTTACTGCTGATGATATATATATATATATATATATATATATATATATATATATATATATATATATATATATATATATATATATATATATATATATATATATATATATATATATATATATATATATATATATATATATATATATATATATATTCCGTTATCCTTATGTCATGGTGATTGCAGTCTTAATTATTATTATTATTATTTATTTTTTAAAAAAAATTTTCATTAGTGAGAGACAATAAATCTCTTTCTATTATTTCAAATAGCTTGACATCTTTCTAGTAAAGGGAAAAGGAGACTAACAAATAAAATTTATTAACTTTTTTATTTTTTATAAATGAACCATTGATTTCAGGTTACGGTTATATTAGAATGTTTTACTCGGGCTGAAAGTGAGACAACCAGTGGTACTGATCAACAAACAGCAGACAGTATAAAATCAAATTGTTTAGCTTACAATGCTCGCTATAGTAATCATCCAAGATCAGTAAGTACCTATATATATATATATATATATATATATATATATATATATATATATATATATATATATATATATATATATATATATATATATATATATATATATATATATATATATATATATATATATATATATATATATATATATATTTAAATGCCATGCAATAGGAGGTTTTCTATTATAAGATATTTAATTATTACGAAGTAGTTGAAGTGAGAAATTTATATTGACTCGACTCTATTATTAAGGATAAAAAATTAAAATATTAGATATGAAAGTAAATATTTCTTTTTCATTTATTCTAACTTTACAGATCAATATTTGAAAATTCCAAGCATATATTTTTTACCTTGATAAATAAATTATTCTCTAATTAAATAATTTCCAAATCATGATATAGTTTTAGAGGAAAGTGTCGAGGTTCAATAAGGTCAAAATTAGGAAATATACTGTTTTAATTGTCAGTCAAATCGGTGTTGAACATCGTAGGTCTACAGTTAAGGTTCAAAGTGGAATGCTATCGCCCATATAAACATTTTAATTAATAGTTCTTAATCCGAATGACATTGCTATACATGTAACGTTCATTAACATCAATAATAGTGGAATTTTGAATAAAATTTATTTAGTGTTTGAAATAAGTACTAATTAACGTATTTATACTACATATATTTATACTACATATTTTTTCTCTTATTTACAGATATGGGGTCAGTTGAGAGATTTACCAACTATTTTACGACATGTTTGGGCCGAATTATTTACATGGAGAGGTCTCGGTGTTCTATATAGGATGCGTATCATTCTTTGCTTTGTTGTTGCATTTATTTATGCTGTTGTACCCTTTGATATTGTTCCTGAAGCCTTCTTCGGTTTCTTAGGTCTTTTGGATGATCTCTTTATTACCCTTTTCCTTTTGCTTCAAGTAGCAACCTTCTACAGAAACCATGTTGGAGTTAATCGATAAATATATTACCAGTATTATATACAGAGTATACCAATCAATCCTTTAAATAAATTAATCATTATACTAATTTAATTTTCACCTGATAACCTTTGTGTATTAATCATTGTCAAGTGGGTAGTGGTATGCCCATCAGTCAGTGAATGGGGAAAGTTTGTTCTATTTTTAACTTAAATTTTTATTTTGGCATAAATTGTGTATTCTAAAAACTCTACTC
>SEYY01000864.1:45000-50000 GCA_009176605.1 Armadillidium nasatum
TTAATATTTGTTACAGTTGCCTATTTATTATATTTATCATGATATATAATAGTTCATGATAGCTTAGCGAGCAAAATCATGTTTTCGCCCTTCGAACCTAGCTGTTTCTTTTTAAAAATTAATTTACAGTTTACATAAAGGTTATTGTTACTTTAATCATAATACCAACAAAGTACTATAAACATGGTATAATTTCTGTTTACCACAGTAGCCCCTTTTCAATGTACAAAAATTACATTCTCTGTAATTGCTTCTTAGCTCATAAAGTGAGGTGGGCTCTATTTTTAGCCCATGTCCACTGTTTACTATTTGTATAACTCCTAATCCAGTTAGTCAGGAAAACATTCTACACTATTCCCCTTACTGTAGAACCTACTGCGGTAAGTAGTTAAGGGATTGGTTTGGTGGATATATATATATATATATATATATATATATATATATATATATATATATATATATATATATATATATATATATATATATATATATATATATATATATATATATATATATATATATATATATTAGTGAGGGGACGATTAATTGTCATCGGCAAAATCGGCATATTTTTTCTCATTCGTCATCGTTTTTTTTTTTTTTTTTTTTTTTTTTACATGTATTGTGTTATAAATATCTCTGTTCCACCCTCTTCTATTGAGAGTGAAAGGCTGTTTAATAATGGGGGTCAAATATACCCTCTACAACGAAATCAGATTTCAATTTTTTGCCAATTGAATTGGATTTGACAATGAATTACAGGTAATTTGTGTGCATTGATAACGAATTTTCACTCGGTTCTGCTCTATCAAATTCTGATTTTGTTCAACACCTGCCTTTTTTCATCATATTCATAAAAAGTTTTATTTTCTTCTATACTCTCAAAGTCTTTTTGCAGTTACACATATACTAGATTATTAACTAGATATTTGTATTTATTATAATAGTATTGTTGTATTATGTCTATTTTTTGTTAAATCTTATCAAATATACGGAGCACGAGTGAATGATATGCGTTGACTTTTAACAATGGTTAATTTTCTGCACGGACAACAAGGAGGGTATTCTAAGTACCCCAGCTTCTTTTGCTTATGGGACAACAGAGCCACGACAGAACGATATTTCAAACAAATTCCGTCAGCCCAAACTTCACTGACCGTCGGAGAAAAAAAGATGTAATTAATCCACCTTTAGTGAGCGGAGATAAAATCATATTTCCTCCTCTGCCTATCAAACTAGGCCTCATTAAACAATATGTAAAAGTTTTAGATACGAACGGCAAGTGTTTTAAAAGCATAATTTAAAAATCTATAAGGAAATTTTCGACTGCCCACAAATGAGAATATTAATTAAAGACAGAAATTATTTTTAGAAAATGCTGGTTCTCATTCGAGGTCTTGGTACAAAACGTTTTAGGCAATTATAGGGCAGGTAAATCGCGTAAAAACTTTTAAGAGACTACAAAAAATAAAGTTGCAATATGATCGTAAAAATGGTTTTCATATAGTAATTTAAGTGATGTAAATGACGAACACGGGGAGAGATTCCTTCAAGAAATAAAAATTATGGAGGAATTGTACCAACGGAACTGAGATTCCTACATTATGGATGATTACTGCTGCATGGTGCTTGATAAGAGACCTTCCATCAACAAGCAAATTTGCTAGAAAGTCTTATATTATATATATATATATATAATATATATATATATATATATATATATATATATATATATATATATATATATATATATATATATATATATATATATATATATATATATATATATTTTTTTTTTTTTTTTTTTTTTTTTTTAATACTTTAGTTTCTGTTTGTATTCATTTTTTTGAAAAAATTATTTATTTCCTTTTTTTTCTTTTTTTGTGTCCTATTTCGAAAAATCTTGTAAATGGCCCATAGGTTGTTGACAAGAATCAGGACCTGATAAAGCCAAACCGAGCTGAAATTCGTATTCAACATATTCAAATTCACAAGAATTATGTGTCAGATATCATTCAATAAAATACGTGTTCCCCAGTGTTATGTTTCTGAATTGCATTTCAAGAGACCTAAATTTAAAGTACTAAGATTTTTCATTTCTGTCTATGTTCTCATATATTAAAAATTTTAAAATCAATGTTCTGTCGGAGGAAAAATAAAATTATTAACACAAGACTTGCAATGTATTATACTAAATTAATTAAAATTACATGTATTTAGTATTTACACATTTCAATAAGAAATGTAGACTCACATCTACATTATGTAGATGTGAGTATGTGCAATGTATAGAATGGAAAAATATAATTTTAATTTCTTTTTTTATATTTTTAAATATTTTTTCCTTTTTTTTCAACAGAATTTATGGTGTTGACATTAGTAATGCCATTTATGAATATAAAATCCAGCTGTTTTCTGAAACGAAGAAAGATATTGGCCTGGAAGATGCTAAACCATCTCTTGTCTCGGTATAGGATTATATTACTATATTATATATAGTAATGGTTGTAATATTTATTAATGGTAGTGTTTTTTTTTTAATTCTTCGATCGTTTATGGTAATGATACCGATAACAAATAAGTATCTATACTAATAGTTATATTATTAACTTCCAATACGTTGTTCTGTCTTAAAAGAGTAATATTATCATCATCACCATCATCATTATTATTATTATTATTTATTTTTTTTTATTTTTATATTTTTTAAAGAGTAAATCCGCCAGTGAGTTTGATATAGTAACAAGTTTTGATGTTCGACTTGAATACAACGGAGAAATAACCCGTGCCACAAATTTTACCGAAAGTTCTTCTCCCCTCTACATTTACTACCAGTTGCATTTACCTGAAGGTAAGGTATATATATATATATATATATATATATATATATATATATATATATATATATATATATATATATATATATATATATATATATATATATATATATATATATATATATATATATATATATATATATATATATATATATATATATATAAGCTTTGTTTGTTTTTTTTTTGGTTCATTCCAGGTTGGGAAACAGAGGAAGGAAATGTGGGTGATGGTGTGTCAGAGTCCTGCGTTCCTTTTTATAACGACAATCGAACCCCTGTGTGCCACTTTTCATTTCCACTAAACTTTTCTTTGAGGAAAACGAGCAAAGGTACTACTACTACTACTACTACTACTACTACTAACTAAATAATAATAATAATAATAATAATAATAATAATAATATATATATAATATATAATATATATATATATATATATATATATATATATATATATATATATATATATATATATATATATATATATATATATATATATATATATATATATATATATATATATATATATATATATATATATATAGCTACTGAATGGCCATGTTTACTTTTTTTTGCTTTCACAAATGAGTGGCTACGACATGACAAAGACGTAGGATTTGGCGCAATAGGTCTTCCATACCCAGGTAATTTTTCAAGGTTTTTGTAACGTATTTCACAAGTATTATACCCAAATTTCTAAATTGTTAATCTTACATTCGTATCCGAATATAAATGTTTTATCCGACATGTAGATAAGGGAATGATTAAGTTCGTCATAAGAACATAAGAAATATGTAGACAGTAAGAAGTCGCAAGAACCTATCACGATTGCCCTAGTCTTCTATGATGTTCTGATAGGAAATAATAGGAATAAAACTTCTCTTGGAATATCCATTTTAAAACCAACTGAGAGCTAAGAATTCATGAACTCATCTTTTGTTAATGTATGCATATATTTGTTAATGTTAATGTTATATGTGTGAATGTTAATAAGGTATATGTGTTTTACATGGCTGAATGCACTATCATTTTTATAAGACTGATTGTTAAAGGTCTTTCAAATCTTTCGAAACCCTTTTTGTATTTAAAGACAATTCAGCATTTTTTTTTTTTTTCCTTTTCTTTTTTAAAGATTAATTATCACTCAGTATTTTGGACCCCAGATCATGGTCTTCGATATTCATTCTTTGAAAAAAATTAAAATCTTCATAATTCTAATTGGACATAAAATTTTTTTTATTATTTTTCATTTTTTTAGTGTTATTTCCATTAATTTTTAATGTATTGTTCATTTGTTAATAAAGGAAAAGAAAAATTAAAAACCTGAAGGCAGTTTACAATTAGAGGAGTTTAAAACATTATAAATCGGCTAGTAATTCATTATGTCAATTGGATACGAGGAACATTTTCAGGAAATCAATTTTCCCATCCACAGTAATTGTCAATCAAGTATATCCTCATCCCTTTTGAGCGAAACCATGATATGCATCCACAATTCCGCATTTACCTTTGCACCAATAGAAATTTCTTTTAACATTAACTTTTTAGAAAAATTTAATGGTGTAAATTCTTAATCTTAATGGGTATTATAACCAGCTCAAAATATTTATTTATCCAGCTTCTCGTACGCATATATTATTATTATTATTATTATTATTATTATTATTATTATTATTATTATTATTATTATTATTATTAAGGATCTTCCGATGAAAGTAAGGAAATAGAAGTTCGAACATGGCGTCCCTCTTCCGAAAGCATTTATGACTGGCTTCGTGGCATCTTTCTTGGTGGTGTGCGTTTGCTCAAGGACCTATCGTATCTAGTACCTACTGGTAGAAAAGTAAGTTACAGTATTTACTTATTCATAGGCATGGTACTAGAGCCAAAAAATGGATTTCTATTGATTACAGACAGGTGCCAAGGTCCCTTTTTTTTACGACTAAAAGTGATAAAAGGATGCCAAAAGTTTAGTTTCTATTTGGTTTTTGCTTTAGAACTATCACCTCGTATATATATATATATATATATATATATATATATATATATATATATATATATATATATATATATATATATATATATATATATATATATATATATATATATATATATATATATATATATATATATATATATATATATATATATATATATATATATA
>SEYY01000864.1:52500-57500 GCA_009176605.1 Armadillidium nasatum
TATTTTGGTTGTATTCTTCGTTCTTTTATTAAACTTAGAGACTTGGAGATTCAAGCATAGTATATATACAAATGACCAAAATATTGTAAAAGAACATGACAGTAGAAAGTTGAAACTTATTTTAACTTAACGTGATTATGTTTTTTTCTTTGTTTTTAACTGGAAAATATACTTTTTTGCACAATAAAGTGTTCCCTTGAATTTACTTTACACCATAACTTTATTAAGTTGTGTTTAAACTGAAAAAAAACAACGTGATACGGTTATTTTAAATTGTACAGAAGTTATTTGCAGTTCTTTCACTGTAGGCCTACTTTTCCATTATAAATAATAAAAATGGGGAAAGGAATACCAGACAGGTAATAGTGATGCATTTTTTGGTAATATATTTTTGTAATATATTGAAACTGCAAAGATAAAATAAAATGAAATCTTTAGTCTAGTCAGTCGAGGTAAACTGCTTTTGTACATTAAGCACCAAAACCACCAAAAATTTTAATACAAAAATACATTTATATAGATCTCACAACATAAGTCTGACTTTGAAGACATATTGTCCTTTGACTGTCCTCATAACAAAAATTAATATTAAAATACTAATATTTCATAATGTTATTGCTAGATATTTGGAATACTTAAAAAATATATTTTAGTATTATTTTATTTAAGTTAGGCCTTTTTTCTGACCATTAGTTTATATTTACCTTTAAGTTAATGTTAGGTTATCAAACTAGTTTGTTAGATTTGACAATTTAAATGCTTATATTAGTATCAATATTTTTCTAATTATCTTTTACGCCTAACTACTTACACCATTTTGTCAAAGGTGCAAATGAAATCCAAGCTTTATGATCAAAATCTATTTTTAAAGTGCATTTTAATTTAGCAAATTTGATTTTTCGACTCATTTTTATTGTTTATATTCAATATATATTACATTTACAGTTTATATTTTGAATAACTAAATACCAGGTTTTAAAAATTTATCGGAATTCAAAAATCTAACAAACTAGTTTGATTCAATCTAACTTGGACTTAAAGGGAAAAAGAATACCTAATGGCCAGTAAATAGGCCTAACCTTGCGAACGTTGGATATATCAGTATATAAAAAAATTAAAATATAATATGATATATTGCTTCACAATATATATATATATATATATATATATATATATATATATATATATATATATATATATATATATATATATATATATTATTTAAAGTTCTGGCTATATTGAAAATTATGGTAACTAGAATTTCATCAGTATTGGTGACCATGACTTTGCATATATTTTATTTTTTCCATAGACTAGTTAAAGTCTATGATTTTGTTACATATGAAAGCCATGATCAGAGTCTTAGGAACATATGAACATAGGAAAATAGAGACAGTTAGAAGCCACAAGGGCCATCGAGACTGTCCCAGTCCAAACAAATAATAATAACAATACTAATACATGCACGAAAGACTAGGTCTATCCCATCCCAGTTATCAGTTCATTCATGCATAGTCATGCATAGATAAAAGAAAAACTAAGCCCCATTACACATGCAATATTCAATGAAACATCACCCACTACAAAAACGAAAGATTTAATTATGAAATGAAATGGGGAGTGGCTTGAGACTGTGGACCAAGAAAAAGGATTTAGGTGTGATTATTAGCAGTAATCTGAAGGTGGGTGATCAATGTTTGGAAGCAAGGAATAGAGCAAATAAGATGTTAGGTATAATTAATCGCAATGTAGTTTACAAGAGCAAAGAGGTTATAAGCAAACTATATAATAGCTATGTTCAGGCCAGCATTAGAGTATTGTGCACAGGTTTGGGCTCCTCATTTAAAAAGAGACATAGACATGCTGGAGAGAGTCCAACGTAGAGCAACAAGGATGATTTCTGGCTTTGAAAATAAGAGCTATGAAGAGAGGTTGAAAGAGTTAGGAATGTTCTCGGTTGAAAGGAGATTTCTCAGAGGGGATATGATACAAGTTTACAAAATATTTGCATCTGGCAGTAATACAGAGATTGAAAAATACTTTATAGTGGACCAAGGAGAGTAACTAGAGGACATGATAAGAAAATTAAAAAAGAAGCCATGCCATCTCGATCTAAGAAAATACTCTTTCAGTAATAGAGTTGTTAATTTTTGGAATGACTTGCCACAAGAGATTGTTGATTGTGATTCTCTTGTCAAATTTAAAAAAGGGCTAGATAGATATATGGATAGTTTAGGTATTATATAGAATAACTTGACTAAGCCAAATTGGTGGGTATATTTGTATTTTTAGATCAACCTATGACCAAGCCTAATTGGCAGTTTATTTTTTTGTAGTGGGTGATGGTTCATTGAATATTGCATGTAAAACTGGCCTTGGTGTTATTTTTTATCTTTGCATGAGTAAACTGATAACTAGGGATAGGACAGACCTAGTCTTTGTGCATGTATTAGTATTGATAGTTAATATTTGTTTGGACTGGGACAGTCTCGATAGGCCCTTGTGGCTTCTAACTGTCTCTATTTTTCCTATGTTCCTATGTTCCTATGTTCCTATTTTCTTTTATACATATTTAAATTGTTATATAACATTAATAGCAAAGACCCAATGTCAGCCAGGTTAATCCAATTTGCTGGCTGTTAAGCATACTTTTGCCCTTTAAATTAAGTTCAGGTTAAGTTGAACTAGTTTATTAGATCTAAAAACTAGTTTGACTTAACCTAACCTGGACTTAAAAGGTAAAAGTATGCCTAATGGCCATCAAGTAGGCCTAACCCAACAAATTCTGGGCCTTTCAAAATGCAATGATAATGTAAAAGGAATTATTTTAAATATTTGAATATGCATAATTTACTTTTTCATATTATATCATCTTTGTAGTTTCAATATATTATAAAACTTTTTTGTTAACCTTTTTTCAGCTCCAAAATAGCTATAAAATTTCTGATTTCCCTACAATGCTGATGCAGTAACCTGGTAGTGCAAAGTCAAATGATAATATGCCATTAAAGTCATGCAATGTGTCTTAAATGGTCATAGCCTATTAAATTAATTAATTATATATATAATTTTTTTTTTTTTTTTAGTGTACAAAATTTTTCCATGCCACAATTAACCGAAAAAAATTGATTTTAGATCATTTTCTTCTTTGTAATTTTGATATATTAAGAAAAAAAAAAATGAACTCCCTTATATTAATAATAGCTAAAAAAAAAATTTTTTTTTTCTTAGTAATTCTAGTAATTATTGATAATATAAAACAAAATATTATTAAAGAGAATAATTTAGTAAATAAACTTAGGTGAACAATTTTTTTTAAAAATTTAAAAAAAAAAATTTAAAAAAAAAAAAAAAAAAAAAAAAAAAAAAAAAAAAAAAAAAAAATAAAAAAAATAAATGCAACTTTTATTTCGTACAAAATACATTTCAAATAATTATCAAAGTTTGAGAGGCTATATCTCGCTTCAAACAAACAGCATTTAATAATGCACTAAATAATAGTTGTTGCCCTGTCCCTCTTCTAAACAATTTCCACATATAAAAAAATTAGTATGTAGCGTTTTTTTTTTTTTTAAATAATTTTTTTCTCCTTTTTTTTTTTTTTTTTTTTTTTTTTTTTTTTTTTTTTTTTTTTTTTTTTTTTTTCTAGATTGATATCAAAAAATCTGTTCTCACCAATGCAAGAAATTGGGGCTAAGATTATTCAGTTAAATTTTCAGCTCATGTGGATCAGTGGTTTGACCCAGCAATTCATTTTTTTCAACTTTGGGTCCAAATAACTTTCAAACAGCTAAAGACTCAGAAAAATGCTCGAAATCTACTCAGAACTTTGGGAAAAAAGGCATATACCCTGAAAATTTCAGCTCAATCAGTCAAATAATTAAAAAAAAAAAAAATTCAAACAAAATATAAGAAAATTAAGATTTTTTTCGTTTTTCAATATTTTCTTTTTCTTTTCTGCTAGTAAATGTTAATCTTTGTGTTTTGATTTTAGATGCCCCAATAAAGATTTTTTTGAAAATTTTTTACTTGGGACACCCAGAGATCCTCTTCTAATTTCCTGACTACAGATGTTACATTTAGCTATTTCGAGCCTATACTGAAACATTGTAAAGTACCCAAAACAGCAGAAGCTGATCTTTAGCCATATTGACTGAAAGTATAAACAAAAAAATAATTTTTATATAATGTAGCTAAATGATACAAGTTTGATACATAGCAATAAAATAAGAATATATAAATACAGGTTTATATTGATAATTTATATCAACATTTCTCAAACTTTAACTTATATATATATATATATATATATTATATATATATAATATATATATATATATATATATAATATATATATATATATATATATATATATATATATATATATATATATATATATGTTGAATCACTATTAAGAATCAGAAAAAATGTTTTTTAAATTTTGTACTTATTTTAAACTTATACAAAATCTCTAATTTTCTGAAATTTTTTGGGAAAAAATGCATATAATCATTAATTTAAGTGAATGTTGGCTATTCTACTCCTTCCTTACAATTAAATTTATAGCTAATTTCTTAACCTAAAATTTCAGTGCTTTTGACCTTCTTTACAAATTTTAGGCAACCCTGGCAAATTTTCAAAAGTTTGGTTAGTTTTCCCTTGTTTAACAGTTACTGTTTATTCCCTTGGAAGGTTTAATTTTACTCTTTTTTTTTTTTCCCCCCTCCATGAGTATAATTGCATGAGTTTTAATTTACTACTGAATTAATAAAAATTCTTGGGTTGTGCTGGTTTTGTCTTGCTTGAGCACCTTTGGAATCAAGTTGCTTAGCTTCATTTTTATTCACATTTGTATCCTGAACTACAGGGGCTTCAGCTTCATGAGTGATGAGAGCTTAAGTATATATATTTTGATTGGAAATACAATTGACAACTATCATACTCAGTTTAACATTTAGAGATATGGTTTTATTATTTATGATATTCTTAAATGTGAATAG
>SEYY01000864.1:65000-67500 GCA_009176605.1 Armadillidium nasatum
ATTTATCACTCTTGTGTGTGAATTTGTGTGAGAAGATTAAAAAGACTGAGGCTTTTTTTTTTTTTTTTTTTTATGTCTTCGGTATTGATTCTGTAAATCTTTCGTTAGAAGATAGGTATACATTGTTATTAAAGACGAAGATTAATAAAAAGGAAAATAGTAGATCATTTTTGGGACTTGGAAGAAGAGAGATTGAAGCGAATTAAAAAAAATTTATTATTTTTTATTTTTTTATTTTTTTTTTTTATTTTTTATTTTTTTTTGTAAAATTGAATTGTTTGAATGAATGCAGAAGTGCTAAAGAACTTATTTAAAATAATAGATTTAGCATTTTATTTATTTATTTATTTTTTTTTGCAGGTTATGTTAGGTTAGGTTATCAGAAAATGCTTAAGTTTTTTTGATATATAATTAGCTTAATATGGCGAAAAATTAGTTTGATAATTTGATAAGTTTAAAAGACTAAAAAATAAAATGGAAAAACTAAAGGAAGAATGTAGTTGAAAAACAAGTTATAAAAACTCTCTCAAAATATTTAAAAGAAAATTAACCAAACATAATATATTGGTAGCAGTTGTGGTGGTAGAGACGTAAATGTGTGAAAGACTGATGAGGAATGTACTTAGAATGTAAAAGTATGTGTGTGTAAGAGAGGGAATCTCGCAATTGCTGAAATATGTGAAAATATTTTTAAAAAAATATTTTTATTAATGATTTTCTTTTTTTTATTTATTTATTTTAAATAAAATATCGATAGGAATGTTAATTGAGTTGGACTGTTATAAAAAAAAGGTGTTTGTAGATATAGAAACCGAATTTTTAAAAATACACACACACGCAACAGCGTACACACACACACACACACACGCAACAGCACACACACACAACACACACGCAACAGCACACACACACACACACACACGCAACAGCACACACACACACACACACACACACACACACACACACACACACACACACACACACACACACACACACACACCACAACAGCACACACACACACACACACACGCAACAGCACGCAACAGCACGCACACACACACATCAACACACGCAACAACACACACACACAACATACGCAACAACAACACAGACCTGTTAAAACGAAAGAAGAATATTAGTTGAGAATGTTAGTAGTTGCTTGTTGAAATTCGTTAATGGTTCTAATTGTTGATTATATGTTAGATTACAGGGTGGGCTTAAAAGTGTGATAGTTAATTATAGTCACTTCGGTTAATTGATGTATGTTAGAAGTAGGCGTTGTAGTGAACATTATTTAGGGGTGCAGAGTTGCAAAGTTGTGGATGGTACCGGAATCTGAGAATATTTTTTTCTTTGAGAGCGGAGGGGAGCTGGAACCTGAAAATTTAAAAAAAAAAAAAAAAAAAATATTAAAAATAAAAAACTATTATAAAGTAAGAGTTTCAGAACTGGATTCGGGCCATTTTTATAGTATTTAAGCTGGAACCGAATACTCCGTATTATCCGAAGTTGGAGCCGCAAAAGATATTAAAAAGACATAACATCCCTGGGAAGATTTATTAGAAATAAATATTTTGATCTTTTTATTACCTTTATATAATTATTGAGAAGCGAAACAGACAGGCTGGCTAACCAACAGACGAGACGTTGCCAAAAAAAGAATGCATAAATTCCAATAAATTCCTAAGTTATTATTTTATTAGATGTAAATTTCCAAGGTTGTGCATTCCTTTAGAGAAATAATTGCTTTTTATTGCATCCGGTGCTTTCTTTTTTTGCAATGAATGGGCTTTATGAAGGTAAGTAGAAAATGCTTAGTCGTTACCGGAAGGAAGAGGAGGAGACATATATATATATATATATATATATATATATATATATATATATATATATATATATATATATATATATATATATATATATATATATATATATATATATAATATGGGGTGCAGGCGAAATTGGACTATGGATGGGCATTTTATGTACAGATCTCTCCGTCCTACTCTCGTGTTCACCTCGTCCTAAACGAAGGTTTGTTTAAATAGCAACTTCACCTCACCTCATTCTGAGGGATGAACTTGACAGGGCAGGTTGTCACTCATACCAATGCTGGCTTGACATGCTTTCCTTTGATCATGAAAGAATGGTCTTTCTTCTACCGACTACTATCTCATTCTCCAATGTGGATTTCGCACTGGTTGTTAGGGTTGCTATGCAGAACACCTCGGTTGCGTTAAGCTACTGACTGTTAATTAAAATTCTTGTCGATGTAATCGCCATCGGGAGGTGGTCCTCGCGCGTTAGATTATAAGTTAAACTAATTTCAGTCACTGCTACTATACGCCTGGAGATTGCCTTATTGTTTTTACGTTTGGTAACATAGGTCTTTATTCGCTATATCCTGTATACTGTCTTCCTCTTCAATACTTTTGAGGCCCGATTTTTCATATCATATCGCAGTGAACTATTCAGTAAAATGGTCGAGGCGTACCATTAG
>SEYY01000864.1:80222-82722 GCA_009176605.1 Armadillidium nasatum
ATTATTGAAATTAATGTATCATTTAGGTGGTTGCGTACCGTTCGTATTACTGAAGAATATCTCTCTCTCTCTCTCTCTCTCTCTCTCTCTCTCTCTCTCTCTCTCTCTCTCTCTCTCTCTCTCTCTCTCTCTCTCTCTCTCTCTCTCTCTCTCTCTCTCTCTCTCTCTCTCTCTCTCTCTCTCTCTCTCTCTCTCTCTCTCTCTCTCTCTCTCTCTCTCTACTCTCTCTCTCTCTCTCTCTCTCTCTCTCTCTCTCTCTCTCTCTCTCTCTCTCTCTCTCTCTCTCTCTCTCTCTCTCTCTCTCTTCTCTCTCTCTCTCTTCTCTCTCTTCTCTCTCTCTCTCTCTCTCTTATATATCTATCTCTCTATCTATATATATATATATATATATATATATATATATATATATATATATATATATATTATATATATATATATATATATATAATAAATATATATAATAGTGAAAGGGTCTTACTGTAAATGTTTTTCTTTTATTCCATTTGACATTGTCCTACTCCACGAGTTGTTTGTGCCCACTTGCCTTACTGGCCCCTTCTACTTATATACCCTATACCCAATTATTGATATTAGGGAAAACAGATGTCCGCTACTGATGGTATGGTCTGCTGTAGATGGACTTTTCCGAAACAAAAAATTTTTTTTTTCTCATGGCTTTTCAAGTGAAGTGGAATGGCTATCTTATTTTGTTTTGACTCATATATATATATATATATATATATATATATATATATATATATTATATATATATATATATATATATATATATATATATATATATATATATATATATATATATATATAAGTTTCTTATGTACTGTATTTAATTATTATTTTTTTTCGAATGTCTGTCTATTTCTATCTCAATTTGTCAATCATTTGGTATTTTCCTTTTATTCCTATTATTTGTCTTCTATCCAATCGATTTATGTATCGTACTGTTAATCTGTCTTAATCTCCCATCATGTACGTTGAGTGGGTGTGTGTGTGTGTGCGTGTATGTAATATTTAAATAGTATACGCTAGCGAATGTCCTGAAAAATATATAAGGTTAGATTGACAATTCTGTTCAGAAGTGATTTTTTAGAACCAAATTCTTTTTTCCTTTGTGTGTGTGTAAATAATAAATAATAATAATAATAATTATTATTATTATTATTATTACATCGATAAGTTTAAGTGACTCTTAACCCTATTAAGGAGGATTTTCTAATCCATCATCGCGTGACCTCAGTAGGCCTTGTCCTTCTCGTCCTTCTGAATGCGAAATGTGTAAGTGCTTTGACCCGGAAATAGGTCGAGTAGTAAATGTAAATGCATTTCGTTTTATATATATATATATTATATATATATATATAATATATATATATATATATATATATATATATATATATATATATATATATATATATATATATATATATATATATATAGTATTACGCAGGGGAAGTCAAAAAGTTTGCGGGAAAAAAATGTATTTTTAACATACACAAACATAATATAGTTATTTCCAACATAGTCTCCCTCTAGGTTAATACACTTTTTGAAGGCGGTGTTTCTATCAGTTTAACCCATTTGTAAAAGAACGTTTCGCCCATCGTTTTGAACCAGTTTGAAACTGCACATTTTGCTTGGTCGACACTCTAAAATCGGATACATTTCAGGTAGACTTTCGTTTTTGTTTTGTTTTTGAAACAACAACAACAAAAAAAAAAGAAGTCAGATGGGGAAATATCAGGGCTGTAAGGTGGATGTGCAAAGATTTCCATAAATCTTTTTTGCAGATCTTAAAAATGATTTTCGAAGTTGTCCACCCAAGCTTCAGTTTTATGACGACTCTCACCTCAAAAAATAACACTTTTAATAAAAAGACACTTGCACTACACAATGACATGAAATGAATGATGAATGAATATCATCATTATAGACTGGAGAAATGATCAATCATGTTTCATCGTGAATAATGTTCGGACGTGCTTTCACATCAAGAACACTTTTTCCACGTAATCTTTTGACACTTCCCCTCGTATATTCCATTATGGGGACGTTGAAAAAAAAAAAATCTTAAATTTTAAGAAATGTGAAAACATTTACAGTAATGTATTTAGCATAAGAAAATACTTCCGAAACATATAATAATCATAATTTTAACATAGAAGAGTGAAGACTTAAATTTTTTAGAGAATAAATAAATAAATAAATAAATTAAAAAAAAAAAAATCAACACTGTAAAACGTATGAAGAAAGTTTAAAAAATAAAAAACAATTTTATAAGTACAAAATCGGTAAAATAATGAATATAGCCTAAACCTATGTCTACAGGGGCTCTGTTCTCATATATATATATATATATATATATATATATATATAATATATATATATATATATATATATATATATATATATATATATATATATATATATATATATATATATATATATATATATATATATATATATATATATATATAACGTAGGT
>SEYY01000864.1:87722-95222 GCA_009176605.1 Armadillidium nasatum
CAGAGGTTCTCTAGTGTACCCGTATCTCATATTGGAGTGTTTATGCTCTTATTACCTCTCCACTCCATTTCTTCACATGTTACCACAACTTTACAAGCCCTTACTTATACATTTCCTCTTTAAGCGAAATATAAAGCTGCCTCTTGAGATTCTTGGAGGGGCAGCATCCAAAGAAAAACCTCTCATCCACCCTTCATCCCATCATCACCTGGAAGTTGACGGAGATAGTACTGCCAAGAACTAACTTGCTTCCCTCTTGCCCTAGGGCACAGTCTTCTTTTTTATTAATTTCTGCAACAATCATGGTCTTTTTTCTAATTTACCCTTTTGTCGAACACCACCTCTCTTGAAAACCTCATCTCTTAACCGAAACTCAGTTGCTTGGGTGCGCTGACAGCAAACCTTATTCTGTTACCTCCTACTGTCTCTTTCTTCAATTTTCAGCCAAAGGCGGATGTTGCGCATATGTGCGCAACGATGTTGTTTGTTCTCATGTCTCTAATTTAGAGTCTTTCTGAATTCTCTACAGTTATGGCTTAAGCTCTCTTGCAATTCTACTACTAAATTTATTTGTTCCTTCTCATCCTTTCTCTGTCCAGCTCTCCGACCCTAGACTTAACCGCTATATTCAATCTAAAATGTACTCTATTGGTAAAGTCTAAAACACGCTCCCTTTATCTGTTTTCCCAACTTCCTTTGACTTGCACACTTTTAAAACGCCGTGTAATGGGATATGTCTAACGACCAGATTTCCGACTTTAGTGGAAATTGGTAGGCCTTTGGCCTTTGCCCACCAAAGGATATATATATATATATATATATATATATATATATATATATATATATATATATATATATATATATATATATATATATATATATATATATATATATATATATATATATATATATATATATAAGTTAATATTATCCATACTTAAGCCTTTTTTTTCTTTTTCAACTCGGGTTTTCAGTTTTTTTTTTTTTTTTCTTTCTTTATAATTTTGCCGTTTGGTATATCCTTCATTCTTCCTTCTTCAGTAGTAAATGGAGTCCTTTGGGCATTCAGGGTATTTTTAGGGTATTTTTAGCAAATTTGGTTATAGGGTTATTCAGGACGTGAAACTTTTGAGGTCTTATGAGAAATAGTGTGGTGTGAGTGTATAAAATGGGCACGTTCTTTTTCCTTATAGAGAGTTAAAAAGTTAACCTATAATAATAATTGAAAGGCTTTAGACTGACTTTTGTATGTACACGTTTATTGTGTTGTTCTTCCTCTATATAAAAGGAATGAGGTTTTCTATTTAGTTTAAGAAGGAAGCGATTTGTGTGGTTTTCCATTTTTTGTGTTTGTTTCTTTTATTTTCACTTAATTTCTTTTTAAAAAAATTTTTTTTTTTTTAGGTATTTTATGTTACAGATTTTCACGCTCCCTTTTTTTTCAGTTCTGTGGGGCCGAGAGCCGATGCAGAAAAAATGTAATAATATATATATATATATATATATATATATATATATATATATATATATATATATATATATATTATATATATTATATATATATATATATATATATATATATATATATATATATATATATATATATATATATATATATACTCTCGTTTTTTTCTTTTTCACTAATTTGCTAGGAAATAATGCTAATAAATTTCTGTTGTATATTAATTTTGAAAATACTAACAATAGAAAAAAGTTAATAAGATAATTGAATATTCAGTTACATTTAAATTCAAATATCCCTTTTGTAATCGACTCTTTAAAAAAATGTTGGTTTGGGGTCGCAGAGAATGGGGGTTTGAATTACCTTTTATTATCTTTTATATTATTGTTATGATTATTATTATTATTTACTTTTTTTATTATTTTGTTACTTTTAATTATTATATATATATATATATATATATATATATATATATATATATATATATATATATATATATATATATATATATATATATATATATATATATATATATATTAATATATATATCGTTATTGTTGTGGATATTCTTGTTTTAGGTTCTAAATTGTTCGGTTTTAAGTTAAATGTATGAATAAAGTAAATATAAGTAGACAACCCACATTATGGGTTGCCAGCTTCTAAAAACAAAGAAACGTATCCTTTTAGAGTGTTTTAAGCATAATTTAAAAATATGTACTAAAATGGTAGAAGGAATGTGTTGTTTTTCTTTTACTAAAATAGCAGTTTCCCCACCCACCCCCACCTACCATCACCTCCTCCCCCTCCCCCCCCCCCTTTGAAGTTGAAGAGAAAATAAGCGCAACTTCTTAAAGGTTCTATTACTTGGATAACATTTTTTTTAGTACTTTCCGAACATTGAATCGTAATATATATATATATATATATATATATATATATATATATATATATATATATATATATATATATATATATATATATATATATATATATATATATATATAATATATATATATATATATATATATATATATATATATATATATATATATATATATATATATATATTATATATATATATATAATATATATATATATATATATATAAATATATAAATATTAAAATATATTATATTATATATATATATATATATATATAATATATATATATATATATTATATATATATATATATATATATATATATATATATATATATATATATATATATATATATATATAAACATACATACATTTTAAAACCACTACAACCGCTCGTGGAGTTAAAATATATTCATCTTTTAAAGTCTGCTTTACCAGGATTCAAACCCTGACCTCTTGGATGTACTGTCTTGGCCCGGGGTTAACACTCTTGCTTATTACCATCAAGAGGTTAGGGTTCGAATCCTGTTATAGCAGATTATTATATATATATATATATATATATATATATATATATATATATATATATATATATATATATATATATATATATATATATATATATATAAATCTAATTTAATTGGTATTGTTTGTTTAAATTGGCACCATGCTTTTATTAGGATTTGCTTGCGCAATTGGTGTCAAATTTGGCACATAGAATCAAATGAAGGTTAATACAGTAGCTGTGATTTTTTTTAAATCGTTTGTTCTTATTTATTTTTTTCATTATTTCTTTTTAGTTTGTAGACTTTTTTTTCCAGAGAGAGAGAGAGAGATATGGTAAAGAATCATACGTTTTGATATAACGTTGATTTTGTAATGTTAAGTGTCACTAAATTGGTATCCCATTGTTAGGTATAGGTTGGAGAGGAATGTTAGGATTAGGTTGAATTTGGATGTTTCATAAATCACCGTTTTTTGAAAGGTATTTCAAGCTAAACCTATGGCATGTATTGTAAGATCTTTTTTTTTCAAAAGGTCTAGTAGACTTGATTTCTCCAGTCACGCACACCCACCTCCTTTGAGGAGGTATTATGAGAGATCTTTCCACTATGCTCATTTCATACATGTACCCACTAGTAAGGTCTGGAACGCGTACTCTATTTTTCAGCTTCCTTTGAGTTGTACACTTTCAAACATCGTGTATCTGGATATATCGGTCTTTAATTTGTCCATGGTTTTTTGGATTTTAGGTCATTTAGCCCATTCCTTGGTGCAATTCATTAAACCACTGCCCTCTACCCAATTGAGGAGGTCAAATAAAACTGTACAACAGATTGCACTTTGCTTTGGTTCGAATTCCATTGCACTTTGGTTTGAATCCCCAAGGTAACAATACACTAAACCATTTTGTAGAACTTTAATTGTAATTTCTATTCTTTTTATATAATGCTATTAATTACTTGCTTCAATAACACATTCACTTATATATATATATATATATATATATATATATATATATATATATATATATATATATATATATATATATATATATATATATATGAGTATATAAAGTGTGTATGTATTATTGATTTAATTAATGATTAGCATATAGCTTAGAATTATAGATAGCTACAAGGGATTGATATTGTATGCAGAGAAAAGCTATAAAAAATAAGAGAGAGATTTTGTTGGTTGGCTGATTGTATACCTTTAACGCTACTTGATAACCATATGCCAAACTTCTCCATTTTTATAGATAAGCTTTTTAACATACTTATAAAAATTTGATTTGCATTAGACTGTCTGGATGTCTCTTCATTCACCTCTGTGTGTATGGGTGGGTGTGGGTGTATGGGTGAGTGGATGTGTGTGTGTTGGCAGACTTGGATATGGATATAAAGGGTTTATGGATTTCTTTTTATTATTATTTTTTTATTTTTATATTTTTTTATTGTTTGAAAATATTTAATTTTCTAAAAAAAAAAGAAGAAAATTATTGTTTTTGTTGTTGTTGTTGTTGTTTTTGCGTTGTGGAGTTTCCCCGAAGAGTGACATTCATTTATATGTTTTATTTATTCTATAATTTTTTTTTTCATATCATTTTTTTTTTTTTTTTTTTTTTTTTTTTTTTTTTTTTTTTTTTTTTTTTTTTTTTTTTTTTTTTTTATTATATATATATATATATATATATATATATATATATATATATATATATATATATATATATATATATATATATATATATATATATAATATATATATATATATATATATATAATATAATATATATTATTCATAATTACCAAAACTAGCTGTTTATTCATTGGTAATTTTATATACATATAAATGCATGTCACACTAACATTTTAATAAGGGGAGGAGGCTTTGTCCCCCGCTGCCTCTGATCCGTGAGTGGTGGTTAGTTGAGAATCTTCAAACTGAAAGGGTAAATGTTAGAAAATTTTAAATGTAAAGAAATGTATTACATTTACTATATTTACTGACTATTATAAATATTTCCCTATTTACCTTTACCGTAGTATATATATATATATATATATATATATATATATATATATATATATATATATATATATATATATATATATATATATATATATATTATATATATATATATATATATATATATATATATATTATATATATATATATATATATATATATATATATATAATATATATATATATATACTTATATGTGTGTGTGTGTGTTTTATTTCAGTTTTTTATTGCAGTTGACCATCTCTTCTTGAGTAATTTACACTTTCGTTATAAATGAATAATTCTCTTCGGGTATATATATATATATATACTCGTAGATGTATATATATATACTCGTATGTATATTCTTTCCTTTTCTTCTTTTTCAATTTTTTCATTAAGAAGTTTTTTGTTGAATTTTGCAATTGTCAGTCTGATGGAAAACCAAACAGAAGCCCTTTTTTTGTGTGTGGGTGGGTGGTGGGTTTATCTTGTCAGTGATATATATATATATATATATATATATATATATATATATATATATATATATATATATATATATATATATATATATATATATATATATATATATATATATATATATATATATATATATTATTATATTTTTTTTTTTTTTTTTTTTTCTCACCGTTACCCATTACCCGATTTCATCTGGCTTCTTTACTTTGCCCAGTTCCTTATCATGGTTTTGGTATTGTCTCGTCAAGTTATTGCCAAAATGAATTTTAAAGTTACTTTCTAAAATTTATTTTAAATCGTAAAGAGTCTCGCCAAATCTTCCCCAAAATTATACTTTACTACTTTCACTTATACGAAAGCGAGTTTTATTCACCACTTCGTTTCCCTGTACTTAAGTTATTAAGTTTACTATGGGGAGATCACGCGCCCATTGTCGACGCTTCTTCGTATACTTAATTTAGGTAACTTACTTCTGTTGACTCTTGTTCTTATCTGTTTTGGGATAATGTGTTTTGGCATATTAGGTAGGCCTACCCAATTTTAGTGGGCATTGGAGGAAAACCTGTAGGGTTTAAAGATGGCAAAATGCTAAATTATTTTATTTTTTTATTTTTATTTTTTTTTAAAACTTTTTATGTTTGTAACAATAATTTGCTTAAAACTATTCGTATATAGCTGTTTGTAATTCAGAAATCATTTGCAAAATATTTGTAATACCGAAAATGTTCTCGTTCCAAATAATGACATTTTTACAATTTAAAATATAAAATATATATTAGAAAGTAAGTGGTGGTGATAACTAGGGAGGAGGGTGGGGGAGAGGAAAGCCTACATAAGTTATTGTGTGTAATATTTTATATTACTCTCTCGTTCATTTTTATTACTTTTACTACAGGTTTTGTGTAAACTTGAATGGCCAGAGTCCTTTATATTAATGCTTATAGTCATATTTCCTAGTGTGTTTTCATAATTTTCTATAGTCTTGTTGGCCATTGTGTTTTCATATTAATTCCCATAGTCTTGAGACCCAGTAGCCTTGATCAGTGTTTTTATTAGTATTAAGAAATGTAATATATATATATATATATATATATATATATATATATATATATATATATATATATATATATATATATATATATATATATATATATATATATAATATATATAATATATATAATATATATATATATATATATAATATATATATATTATATATATATATATATATATATATATATATATATATATATATATATATATATATATATATATATATATATGGTACGAATTTGATTAGTAGGGTATTTAAATAATAAATTTTACATAGCTGATTAAATATTAACGTATACGTATAATAATAAATAAGTAAACATATTTTTACGGCGTATATGTAACTGCTTCTTCCGTGTAGATACAATTATTTTTTATTTATTTTTTTTATTATTTTTATTATTTATTTTTTATTTTTTTTATTATTTTTATTATTTATTTTTTATTTTTTTTATTTTTTAAATAATAATAAGTGCTAATGTTTTGTTTTGTAATTAGAGATTAAATTAACTCATGGGGAAGGCAGATTTCAGTATTAAAAGGCATCCATTAATATTTGTAATAATTATTTATTTATAATTTATTTATTTATTTTTATTTGTAATCTTTACGGCAAATAGTAAAAAAGAAAATAGTTAAAACTTTATTGAAATTATTTTTTTGAGTAATTTTTTGGGATACCCCTTTATTATTAATTATTTTATTATTTTATTATTATTATTATTATTATTATTATTATTATTATTATTATTATTATTTGCTTTAACATTTGACACAGACCGTATGAAAGTACAAGTTGTTAAGCACTACATAATATATATATATATATATATATATAATATATATATATATATATATATATATATATATATATATATATATATATATATATATATATATATATATATATATATATATATATTTCTCCTCTGGTGGGCAAAGGCCGAAGGCCTACCAAATTCCACCAGAGTTGGGGAATATTCCGGAACCGATCGCCAATGACCAACGTGATCCGATACACGGCGTTTAAAAGTTTGCAAGTCAAAGGAAGTTGGGAAAACATATAAAGGGAGTGTGTTCCAGACTTTACCAGTAGAGTACATGTAAGATTGAGCAT
>SEYY01000864.1:100222-102722 GCA_009176605.1 Armadillidium nasatum
ATTATTATTATTATTATTATTATAAGCTTCTACAGTGTGTCTAGTTCTTGATAATCCATCTTAAACATTCTTTGCACATAATAATATATATATATATATATATATATATATATATATATATATATATATATATATATATATATATATATATATATATATATATATATATATATATATATATATATATATATATATATATATATATATATATAAGGTAAATTAGGTATTTTCAAAGATCAAGGTTAATATTGTTTTTGTTAGGTCATGTTATATAGCTAGTATGTTAAATAGATAATTTGATACATCCTGAATCCATAAAATGGGACATGCTATAAGTATGTTTGTAGTGACTTGCTGGTAGGTTTCCGTGCACAATGATATGTAGGAAATGGGATGTGATTTATTTATTTATTTATTTATTTATTTATTTATTGTTGCTGTAGACTTACTGGTTGGTTATCACAATCGATGAAAAGTAGGTTAATTAATATATGATGAATTCAGGAGAAAGGTGAAGTGCAAGATGGATACATGAATGTTAATTAAAAAGGAAAAGTGAGGTTTTCATAAAGGGGAAAAAATCAGATACCTTGAGTTTCTGTTGGAGGAATGTTACTGGATTCATAAAGGAAGAAATGATTTTACTTGATAGTTTTCTATTTTTCGTATTAATAGTTTGTAAACGAAGTGAAATTTGGAATCTAATTTGTGAATAAATAAACTTTCTAATTTTTAAAATATTGAATGTGAAAGGATATATAAGAACAGTGTTTTTGAGAGACATTGAATGTTAATTGGAAAATGGATGGGGTTCAAAATATACAAGAAAGTTAAAAAAATTTTTACACTTAAAGTGAATTTTATGATATTTAAGAGAACTCATATTACAGTATATGTTGCCTGAAGAGTAGTAATCATTCTTTTTATAATGAATTTGAAATTCATTGTAAAAAAGAGGTAAGAAAAGAGAAGAATGTTTGAAATATGCGTTATCTCATTATTACAGTAATTATAATAATATATTCTATATTATTACTATTTATTATTATATAGTATTGAAAGAGTCGGACAGTATAAGGTTTAAATGTAAGTATTAGTTTAGGTTGTACAGATGTAATAAAGGCAATGAATATAATTAATGTGGATAGAATTCAAAGATTTTTAAATTTTAAGTTGGGTGTATTCGTAAAATAGATTTTCACATTGTTAGATCTAGGATTGGTTAGGTTAGGTTAAATGTGATTTTTCGTTCTTAAAAAATCTTTCCGCAATACCTTTTTGAGTTACTATAAATAAGGATATGATTTCTTGCCGAAGATATTTGAATATTGATAGTTCAAAAGAGATTCCTGCGAGAAGAAAGGTATTGATATTGAAGGAAGCGGACAGTATAAGGTCTAAATCTAAGAGTTAGATTTAAACCTTATTTAAACTTAGTTTATATAAAATATAGATATAAAGAATATAAGTTTGTCCTGTTTAAGACGTGGTCTTAAGCTCAATTATACATTGTTTAATTCAAATTATTGTAAATATTTTGCTAGGAGTTCTTTATTTTCACAAGTGTCATTTCTCTTTAACCTAATGCCATGGTGTCGCTTAACTTCGGACTGAATTCGAACTTTATGTAGTATGTCCCCTGTGTGTTGAGAGAGAGAGAGAGAGAGAGTGTGTGACAGATAGACAAATAAACAGAGAGAAGATATTTGTTTATTTTCATAGTTTTAAAAGGATCTTAACAGAAGTATTTGCAGCAATGATTGCTTTCTCAGCATTTTTTAATTAGGAAATAATTGATAATTGAATAAAAAAAAACAAGAATATTTGCTTCAAATTAATTAGATACAGTTAATATAATTATAATTAATTAAAGTTTATATAATTATAATAAATAACCTAATATATACATTAAAAAATACTGACCCTCCTATGTTTTTGTTTTTTTTTCACATTGATCAATTTTCTTAAATTATAGTTATTTTGTTAAGCTTTATTTATTGGCCGTAATTATTACCTTATTGAAAGGTAGTGTCAACCGCATCTCATATATATATATTATATATATATATATATATATATATATATATATATATATATATATATATATATATATATATATATATATATATATATATATATATATATATATATATATATATATATATATATATGCTTTGTGGTCAGTGTCTTTCGCACTACTTTCACACTAGTGTGTGTGTTTGTGCGATTGTGTGACCAATGAACAAGAAGTTCATTACATACCTTATGTGAATAGTGTTCATATAATCATTCCCTTCAGTAAAAGACTTGTAATTAAAAATTATGTTATTATTATTAAAGTTTTCGAAGTTTTAATTTCACACATTCCTTTTCTAATTAGAACCTCCTTGCCTTCCAATTCATTTACACACACACAGATACGTACATACATGCATACACATGACTGGAGGTGTACATTATAGTAGAAACACAGAACTATAGGACTGGAGAGGGAAACAAG
>SEYY01000864.1:107722-110222 GCA_009176605.1 Armadillidium nasatum
ATCTGCATGTGAAAGTTCAAACACCTACGGATGTTTTTAAAGTTCTTATTTATGTGGTTATTTATTTTTATTTTTTTATTTATTTTTTATTTTTTTAAATTAAGTTCGTGCTTCACGAGGATTTCCTTATTTATGGTGGATCAAACCTAAGGCCCTCACTGCGCAAACCATTTGCTCTGCTTTTTAATATCAGTCTTGATATATATATATATATATATATATATATATATATATATATATATATATATATATATATATATATATATATATATAATATATATATATATATATATATATATATATATATATATATATATATATATATATATATATCCCGCAAAAATTTTCGCAGCACTGAACAAAAGGTACTTAAAGGTATGAATGAATACAAGATATAGACCACTATATGTTTTATTATGGTTTATACATGTTGAGAGAGACAATATACACATACATATATATATATAAAGGGAATATGGGAACTTTCATACAAAAGCTATCCAAAGGGACATAGGTTTATTTCGCAAAACGAGTATGAGCCTAAATAGGTACATGGGTTGTCCATAGGTTGTGTTCATGGTGCTCAGTTACGTGTATGACCACCTCTCGACGTAATGACGGCCTGGTACCGTTATTTCCTGCTGGATATGAGGTTCCGTATATATCATTCAGAGGGATCGCGTCCGATAGGTTAACCAGAACTTGCCTAAGGTCGTTAAGGGTTATTGAAGGATGGGTTGAGCTGTCTAAGTTGTCGTTCCAACATATCCTACACATGTTTGATGGGATTCAGGGCCGGACTGTACGAGGGCCATTGGAAAGTGTCGAGTTGAACCTCCATTAGATATTCGTGTACACACTTGACCTCGTTAGGTCGAGCATTATCATTCATATGGATGAACACTGACCCATGTAGGGCACATAAGATATGACATATGGTTCAAGGATGTTCGTAATGTATGTGCGGCGGTTAAGGACCCTTCACGAAGGATGTGAAGGTCTGTACGATCTGTAATCGAAATGCCTGGATACGTTCGAACTGGCGGAGGGGGCCAATGGACGAAGTAAACGTGCATATGCGACCATTCTTGTGCAATGATCTCGGGAGAGGTGGCCCACTTGCAGGCTTTCGTAGTCGATACGTGTGTTCGCGAAGCCGTCTGCGAACCATATCAGTACTTATACGTGGGTTTCTCAATTTGCACCTTTCTGTGGATATATATATATATATATATATATATATATATATATATATATATATATATATATATATATATATATATATATATATATATATATATATATATATATATATATATTACTTACTACTATTAACGCTATTAACGCGTGCATATGATATGCACGTATCGTAAAATATTGTCTCAAGACTATCGGCTCTTATATTTAAAACCTTCTCTAAGGATTTCAGCCGTGGTGCGACAATTTTACGGGTAGTATATATATATATATATATATATATATATATATATATATATATATATATATATATATATATATATATATATATATATATATATATATATATATATATATATATATATATATATATGTGTGTGTGTGTGTGTGTATGCGTGCGTGAGTGCTTATGTGAGTGTATGCATGTGCATGTGCATGCAACCTATTATTATAAAGAGATAGGAATCCTTCCCCAATTTTATTTTTTTAAGGGATTCCTTTTATATAAAGCAAAGGCGTATGGGTGTTCCCAGGTGTCTGGAAGGAGAGTCTGGATGTTTGCCAGGGATCAGGAAGGTCGTATACGAATACGTGATTTTAAAAAAAAATATAATAATAAAAAAAAAAAGTTTTAAATTTAAAAAAAAAAAAAAAAAAAAAAAGGAAAAAAAAAAAAAATATATATAATATATATATATATATATATATATATATATATATATATATATATATATATATATATATATATATATATATATATATATATATATATATATATATATATATATATATATATAAAGTTATTTTTACATTGAAATAACCTCAATAAATAAGTTAGAAAATGTAGAACATTTACGGGAAGTCATAAAAGGTTTTCCTCCTCCGGGGTTGAACCAGCACAAGTTGCGACTGAGAACAACAAAAGCTCGACGCTTTACCGTTGAGTTATCCTCGAACCCAAAAATGTTCGATTCCAAGAGCAACTTTCAAGCGAACGAACTCCCATCAAGGCTTTATCACCAGATTTTCACTTTGTCCTTCCCACGTTCTCAAGATTTTAAATTATTTTAGCATTTGTAATAAATAAGGTGGAAAATATTCATTGTAGTTAATTGTTTAATTCACATTTAAAGATTCCGACGTTCGATTCCCTTGACAGTTCTACTAAGTGAAGCATAGTTCTTCTTTCTTTCTTTTTCTTGCCTATAATAACAACGTTTTTTTTGCACTTCCGTAATTTACAGTTACAAAAAAATAGGCAGGTAAAATCCACTTGTATTAATTAACTTGTCAAACTTATAAT
>SEYY01000864.1:115222-120222 GCA_009176605.1 Armadillidium nasatum
TTGCATTCCAGTGGATGTGACCGAGAATATTCTTTAACATTCAATTACTCAATGGTTTGTCACTTATGCTCCTTAAAATCATACAAAATACGTATAGTATACACAGCGAACATTTGACCAAACACAAAAATTGTTTCTTCACACACTACAGGCACTACTTTCACAATTATAATCTCTCTCTCTATTTTTCGTAATAATTTTATAAAAATAGCGTCGATATGTTTAACCTCGTAGTAGCCATAGGTAGTAAATTTTAAAAATATCCTCTTCCACAACTATCCCACAACCTCCTCCCTTTCGCTTGAAAGTTAGCTGCCTCTAGTGTTGTGGTTAGTGTCGCCATGCAGTTGCCGACTTGTTCAGGTTAGGGTCTGAAAAAATCTGACGTACTTAGAATTTCTTCGTCATCTCTACGATCGGTGGCTTTGCATTGGGGTTCATTCGAACCTGTATGAAGTACTTCATCACATAACTAGAGTGGATCCGATCACACAGCCTTTATTGAAAGGTTTGTGTCAAGGATCTTGCTTACTCTATCCAGCCTTGCCGTCGTACTGGGTGTATCTGACTCTCATTATACTATTACAGCATTGAAATATTACTTCTGAACTCTCAGATCGTATACATTTTCCCTTGAAAAGGGTTTCTATCAAGACAGTCTCATCTTTCCTCCTTCCAACTCCGACCTTTTGATGTAACTGCTATGCTCATATACATTTGCACCGTATTTGTAAATTCTGTACCACTTTTCCTTCAATTTTCAACGCTTCCATTTGGTTGCATATTTTCAAAAGCCGCGCATGCGCACATATCGGCCTTTGATTATTTGATAATGCAGTTTTCGTTCCCAACTTGGATTTCTCTTTTCCCTCCAAAGCCTATATATATATATATATATATATATATATATATATATATATATATATATATATATATATATATATATATATATATATATATATATATATATATATATATATATATATATATATATGAGGGTGCTTGGAACCCCTACTGGTGCTACTATGGTATTCTGCTGGGTGCTTCTGGGCTGCAGGAGCAACCAACCAAAGTCAAGCAACGCCAACAAGGGCACAACTATTGCGACGAAATTAGCAATATAAGACAAAAAATTTTCCCCACGCCAGGACTCAATCGAAACCTTAAACAACAGCATCGCCGCCGTGATATATATATATATATATATATATATATATATATATATATATATATATATATATATATATATATATATATATATATATATATATATATATATATATATATATATATATCAAAAATTGTCCTAACGAATCGTTGGGACAAGTGGTAAAAATGTCAAAATTTTTTTAATTTATTATTTTATTAGAAAATAAATATGTGAAGCGACATTCTTATGCTTCAAGTCTTTTCTCTATTGAAAATTTTACTGACATTTTTGCAACTTGTCCCAACGATTCGTTAGGACAATTTTTTATATATATATATAATATATATAATATATATATATATATATATATATATATATATATATATATATATATATATATATATATATATATATATATATATATATATATTTTATATTCCATGTACGACTGCAGAAATTTTCTTGCAGTCGACTCTACCCTGCATCATGCGGGATAAGTATATATATATATATATATATATATTATATATATATATATATATATATATATATATATATATATATATTATATATATATATATATATATATATATATATATATATATATATATATTATATATATGAGATAGGAAATTAAATTAGTTGTTGTTAGTTTCGTTTATGCTTCCCAAAAGTGTTTTTCCATATAATAACCAAAGGGTTAAGAACGGGGGGAGTCTGAACAAAGTCTAAATATTCACTATTAGCTTGGCGGATCCTATATAATAATTTTTATTTTATACTTTTATGATTTATAGTCTGATCCTGTTCCTGTAGGCATTTAGTTTCTTTATACACTGCAAGGACTTCTTCCTCAATTACTTCTCTCTCAATCTCTGTATTGTTTTACAAGATGGCGTCGATAGGTTTAGCCTCAGTGTAGCCATATATTTCATAATTCATTTATATATTAAAGCATTTACATATATTAAATATTCGAAGACAAGCTTCATCACTTGTCATTTGCCTTTGTTGTTACTCTTCTTTTTGATGTTTGTGTTTGTCGTTGTATTTTTTTTTTGTTACTATTGTTATTGATAGCGCTGTTGATAGGTGAGGGTTTAAGTTACATGAAAAGATATTTCGAGTACGCTTTTATTCTATTTGCTCATATTTTTTTTATCTCTCTGTTCAAATGTTTGTTTTCAATCCTATATTGTGCAATGACTTTGTTTTTTTTTTAACAAATCTGCCTTGTTCATATATATATATATATATATATATATATATATATATATATATATATATATATATATATATATATATATATATATATATATATATATATATATATATATATATATATATATATATATATATATATATATATAGTGTTACTTTATTCCATAAGGCTTTTGTTACTATGTTATTCTTGGTAAGCCGATTTTAAATAGTTTAAAGCTTTGAACTTTAAAAGTAGTAGCTTTCCATACTTTTCAAGTGCTAATTTTGGGTCTTCTTAAATGTTTCAATATATTAGTAACCATTATATTGCTTTTCATTTGTTTCTGTAAGTAGGGGCATGCTAGAGAGAGAGAGAGGGGCAGGGGGGGTTTAGGACGAATTAAACAGTAGTAGTAGTTAAGAAGAGGAAGGAATGTTGTATTATTTAAAGTTTGTTATTGTTGGTAAAGAGAGAGAGAGAGAAACTTTAAGTTTCAAAATAGGGCTTTGTCGGATTTAAGGATGGGGGGACGGGGGGAGGTTTTTTGGGGTGAAGGAGCTGGAAATTTTAGGATTAACTCTATTAGTGTTTCGTAAACGTGTTTGTATTTCTAAAGGACACCGCTTTCTGTTCTTTCCCTTCTTTTCAAAGATGTATGTATATACATATACAGGTTCTTTGAACATTGACGGCGGCTGTCCACGGCTGACCGGACTGTCGTAAAAGGTGATAAATTTGCCTCCTTTGTCCGGGGCTGAAGTGTCGCGACTAATTAGCTCGTCGACACCTCTGGTCGCGAATCAACAATACAAAAGAGTGGATCAATGGTGTGTCGACTAATCCGTTTTTATAGGATTGAATGAAAATCCCCGGGTTTAATCCGGTAATATATAGGATTAAAATCACTCTTCGATTTCCATTGACCGTGAAAAGTAATCCCTGAATTATTACTTGGAACGATTTTCTTTTGGACAAAGGCTACTTTAATAGGAGGAAAATGCTTCTGCTCACGGGTCCGGGAATTTGCTTTGTTTTTCCCTTTCCAGTTCAAGAGAGAGAGAGAAAAAATTTTTTTTTCTTTTAAACGCAGCTTTTTTTTTCAATCTTAAATTTTTTTGCCTTTTTAAAGTTTTATTTAGGTACTCACTTTTGTTTTTTTTTGTTTTTTGTTTAATTTGGTTTAATTTGTTTTTTTTTTTTTTTTTTTTTTTTTTTTTTTTTTTTTTTTTTTTTTTATATATATATTATATATATATATATATATATATATATATATATATATATATAATATATATATATATATATATATATATATATATATATATATATATATATATATATATATATATATATATATATATATATATATATTCTCACGTTTCGTAAATCTAAATAGTTATTAAATACTGTTAAAATTCTCACATTTACTCATTTATTTGATTTATATTGAAAACTTTTTTTTTCTTCTTCTTTTAGTTATTGTACGTTCACAATGGTTCCCCACCCACTATACAATCTTCCGTAATTTTCATGCAATATCCGATACCATAATCTTTTTCAAACTTAATATATCCTTATCATCGAAATATTCCTATAAGGATTCAGGAGCACTAAATTTTAATATATATATATATATATATATATATATATATATATATATATATATATATATATATATATATATATATATATATATATATATATATATATATATATATATATATATATATATATATTATATATTAATTATAGTGTTTTTTATTAATTATTCTAAATATATATATATATATATATATATATATATATATATATATATATATATATATATATATATATATATATATATATATATATATATATATATATATATATATATATATATATATATATATATATGCTACCAATTTTCTGAATGTTTACGTTTCATTCCAATTCCCTTCCCCCCACCTCCCCTTTAATATTTTAATATATTTGTTCTAGATTCATTTAATGTATTATTAAACCCATATTTTATAATATCCTTATCCATATATATATATATATATATATATATATATATATATATATATATATATATATATATATATATATATATATATATATATATATATATATATATATATATATATATATATATATATATATATAAGATTATTATAGAGGACTTTGCAGACGTAAACGCTTTTGGCACCAATCTCCTGAAAATACAAAACATAATTATTAATTTACACTGAAAAAAAAAAAAGTAAATAAATCTAAGTATTAGTATTATTATGTAGGTTAAAAAAAAAAAAAAAAAAAAAAAAAAAAAAAAAAAAAAATTTATTTATTTATTTATTTATTTTTAAAGATTATTGTAAAGAGATACAAAGGATGTTCCCTTTGTCGAACTATATTTAATGTAAAAGAGTGATATATATATATATATATATATATATATATATATATATATATATATATATATATATATATATATATATATATATATATATATATATATATATATATATATATATATATATATATCGAGCTGCTGCTTAAAAGCAGGACAGGATGTCGATTTTGACTCAGTTATTATTATTGTACGTAACCATTTAATAAGTAATCTTATACCGGAATATCATTCGTTTACGTAAACAAATTTTG